>JAQIWH010005022.1:0-15532 GCA_034695005.1 Cryptops parisi
TTATTGTCCAATAGATGGCGTTGTTAACAGTAATGTTATGTCTATGGGACAGTATTTCCTCGTTTTTAGGCGTACTGAAAATTCAAAAAGCTTGATTTTTTTGTAACAATGTTGAAACATCTGCCTACAAATAAAAATTTTTAAAATGATCGTATTCATAGTGGTTGATTTATTTAAAATTGTCAAAATCGGTAAAAATTAATTTCTCAAAATATATAATTTTAGTTCGATTTCTATAAACAAAACACCGTTTCTGACTAATATGTACTTGCTAGTTCAAAATTTGATGTCAAAATTCAAATTCTAGTGATATTTTAAGTAGTTGATATGACAAAAAGAATATCCCATAGACATAACATGAGACAACATTTCCAGAACAGCGTCATCTATAGACAGTTAGTGAAATGGGTACTATTTGCCTTAACCACATTGCTTTAATCGATTAATAAACAACACCAATTTGGATATTTGTAGCATAGTTATCAAAGAAAACCCAACAAAGCTTTTCTTTGTTGACTATTTTTGTAGTATATTAAAAAAATACTAATTTCGGCAAAATATATGTTTAACATTATAAAATACATCACCTCGATCAAGTAAATTATTACTGGTAGTCATCTATAAATTACGTAATGCTCAATGGGAATGATAGGTTTTTTTTACAGTTTGTAACAAATTATTTTTTTAAGTTACGAGGCAGTATTTAAAAAGTGTTATGTAAGAAAGAACTGTTTAGTTTGTTGTTTTTTTTTGCTCTATTTTTATGAATTTGAAAAACAGCTAAAAAATTGTGCTATTTTTTTTGTTGCCATACATGTCCACTTGCATATTTAATCCGGGCATTGAGCCAAGAAAGGTTACTCACAAAATCGATTGACAAACATTTGCTGCTGATAAATGAATGTTATTAAGTTCTTGTTTGCATAATATCATAATTTGAGTTTACTGCCCTGTCATGGCTGCTGCCATGGCGGATGAATACTTTAGTTGCACAGAAACTGTCAGTCCATAGTTAGCAGACATGAAGTATAAACTGATTATTATTTATGATTTTTATAAGATCCAATGTTGCATATACAAACATGATCCATGGTAAATATAATAAACTAATCTTTAAATCTAGTAGATTTTCTTTTAGACCATCGCTATGTTTTCCTAAAATACAAACTAAAATTGCAAAAAAATGGGTCAACGTTTGTTTATCATGTGTTAAAAACTTGGAATAATTTACCAGTTAATTGTAAAACTGCAACTATAGTAGGATTATATGGATACTAAACGTTTTCGGTGCAGAAGCACGGGCGCTAGTTAATAAATTATATTTTTCAATTTACTTGAATATTATCAGTCAATGAAGTCAATCACAGCAAAATCTCAAAGCGCTCATCAGCTTTGAAACGAACACTCTATCCATCAATAATTGATTTGTTCAATGTATCTTCAATCAAAACATCTACGAAACATCCAGCAATCTTCTAATTCTTTATGTATCTGTTCAAGATTGATTGATTGAGCTGATTCTAATTTAAGATTGATCTTGAGCTGAACTTGATACCTGTTTAAAAAGAAGAATCGCTTCAAAAAGAGTACCAAATGAGGTCGAAGCAGTCATTAGCGTTTCGGACCACATCGTTAAAGAAAATGGTGTGTTAATGAAACGCATGCACATAAGCATTGTTACTGACCCATAGATCTCGCCTTTTATTATAAAGAATGTACTTTTATAAAGCAGGTTTTCAAAATTTCATGAAAATTTTATTTCTTTTTATTTATGTGTAATTGTTAAACTTTACAGCTATTTTGATTCTTCCTTATTTTAACAGTACTTGTAAGCATGCATGGAAAGGAAATGCATAAGAATATGCTTTAATTTGATGTTTAAGTGATAACTTATAGCAGATTGGTTGAGGAGAAGTGTTAGAATATGTCTCCCATATAGCACCCAAGTGCATAAACTTATCGATCATGTGTTCAGTAATAATAAATTAACACAGTCATGTAACCTGGTGAGCAATTGGCAAACCATTATCTATTGTCTTTGTATCTATGATCTTGTAATTCAGATGAGCAACAACTTTCATGGTGATTAAACGTGTGTAACCCATTCACACTTAGATTCATTGTGCACATAAAACATAACCCTCTGCAACGTAAACAATGGAAGTTTTTAAAATACAATTTATCAGACTATCTAACAATAAGATATTTTCTGACTAATTCCAAACGTGAAACAACATAGTTTATCAACAACTGGTTTGTTAACAATTCAATTAGTTTACCAACAACTAGTTCGTTAACAATTACAACTACTTTATGAAAAGTATAAAAATATCGATAAATATACTATACACCTTACATTGAACACATGTAATATCAATAAAATTTCAATTGACTCACAATAAGGAGTGAGTATCGTTTGTTCTTTTTTTTTTATTGGCAAAGCTGATCACTTTGTGTTATTGTATGGTTCGAAAACTTTATCGATATTATAATCGATCAATGTAGTGTATATAGTATATTTATCGATATTTTTATACTTTTTCATAAATTAGTTGTAATTGTTAACAAAACAGTTGTTGATAAACTAATTAAATTGTTAATGAACTAGTTGTTGATAAACTATGTTATTTCGCGTTCGGAATTAATCAGAAAACATCTTATTGTTAGATTGTTTGATATATTGTCATTTAAAAACTTCCTTTGTTTATAATGTTATAATTTCTTTTGTCTCAGTGTTAATTTATGTATCTCATTGGTTATGGGGTGTTTTAATGTGTAATAGTCATATTTGTTTCATTGGCCTGTAAAGAAATACATAAAAATGATTTGTTAATTTTATTGTATTAGTTTATTTGATTATATTTTATTAATTTTATTTACTCATATTTTATTCGAAGACCGAATAAAATATTTCAGTTTTTAATTTAAACATACTTAATTCTTATTCATTTATTTCACATATTTCTTCCTACAAAAGGCTTCTTGTACTGCAGAGACATCTTGAAGGAGACAGATCAAACAGCACTGGGCCGGTTTCACGTCATCCTCGTTGACTTTGGGTAACGCCCACATCCCGGATGGTCTCACTATCTAACTTTATTTTACTATTAGCAAGTTGCAGTTGTATTTTTGGTTGGTTTTGGTGGTTGGTGGGCTGTGGGAATATTGGTCTGAAGAGTGAATGTTAGAACTCGATAATTTTGGAAAAGAAAATAGCTAGTATGTTTCCTTAGGACAATCCTGATCTGCCAGCCGATGTCAAAAAAAATTGTTTTAGGTCTACAAACAGCATGTGAAGTAGGACTGGTCAGCTGATGTGAATGGTCAGAAATTCCATGTGGGCCTATCGTTCCAGTGGCAGAAAATGGTCGCCCTTTTCAAGCCTACTGTTCTGGTGTCAGAAACCCAAACCTAAACTGTTATGAAGTGGTGTTCTTCTGATCTCTAGTGCGGGAACTGGTGTTAAAGTTGTTTGCAGCCAGTGGATTTTTTAGTGGACACTTATCTTCCTATCGTTGAGGCAGTTGTCTGCCCTGCTCAAGTTTTTATTTTCCTTACTTGTTGCTAGGTTATTATTGCTATTGCCAATAACTTTCTAGATTGCTTAATTTCAGTACATGCATATAAGCAGACACATAAAACTAGGGAAATCTAAGCGAGTTGTTTTTTCCTTTTTATATATCCACAAGATTAGGGTGTAGTTTCTTTGTTGTTCTTATTAGGGAAGTTGAGTGCATGTGAGGGGTTGTGTTTTATAGTTGTCTCAAAATGGAGAGAACATATTGGGTTTATCCATGATGGCTATAATTATATTTTTTGCAAATTTTACAAAAACAGAGAACACCCTTATTGTGTGGGTGTTTTTGTGGGTCATTCAGCATAGCCTAGCCGTATAGACAAGGTCACCTTGTTGATGTTTTTTTTCCTTGGCGATTGTGCCCTGGAGCAGTCTAGTTAGTGGGTGACTGTTATCGACCTATCACTAAGTTATATTTATATACTGATTGTTTACGGGTGTTTTTACTTTGTTGGGGAAGAAGGAGAAATTTTACTGTTGTTTCAGTTAGTCTACCTGGTGTCAAGAGTTTTCCGGTTAAGACAGTAGGTTTTTAGAAAATTATTTTGCAGATTTTTTTTTCTTTCTCCCTTAACATAATTGTTTGTCTTATGGGCCTAACTAGCCTTTTTAAGTTCATTTTTTTTATTTATTTTCTTTTTTTCCACATTTCTTGTTATTCCTAATTTCTGTGGTTGTCACTATTCATTTTTCTCGTGTTTCATTTTTTCTCCATGTTGTGAATTAAATGACTTTACTGTTACTGTGGTACACGCGTGTAAGTTTCCTTGGTTATTTTTTCCTTAAAACAATAAGACTAATCTTTGGGTTGGATTAACTTGAGTCTCAACCAGAGGTTATTTGAGTTGTGATAGTGTGCAGCCACAGAGTGGACCTGGTATCATAAAGCAGTGTTCTCCAAAGTGGGTGCGCGCTATCCATTGTGGTGCGCAAGAATAGGAGATTTCTTACATACTTTAATTACAAATTGTCTATTTTATAATAACTTTTGTTACAGAGGTTTGTCATATCTCTAATCACTAATAGACTCTTGTTACATACATTGGGGGGTGCGTGGTTTTTGGTTCTACTAACATAAGGGTGCGCGTTCAGAATCGTTTGGAGACCACTGTCATAGAGGGAAAATGGACCATAGAGGTTTTGTCCTACATACAGGGTGCCACTTAGTGGTTGGGCGCTGTCACAGAACTCTATGAATATATTTTATGTAACAACAGTAGTTGTAACAAACTAATTGAAAGTTACTGATAACTTCATATAGAACACGTAAAGTAATTCTAACTAATACATTTATTACTTATAAGGAAATTTGATTATACTTGGCGTAGTTTTAGGCCGCAATGTCACAGTCGAATTTGCAGCAAAATTAGTAGCAACGTGTTGCCAACATGTTTGCAAAATGTTACCACATTTGCGCCCTGCCTAAGATTGATAAAGAATTTTAATAGCATATAATACATAGTAATAACTTGCATTGTAATTGGGAGTTGAAAAAAGTTTTCCGCTCCCAACAGATATACCTCCTTCCCCATTTTTTCACCACTAAATAATACAGAACCAATGCATCTTTCCGCAAATTAATTTCTCTTTTTTATACTGCCATCATTATTCCTCGCCTAACTCATATCGAGTGAGGGAGAGGGATAAACAAACCTTTTAACAACATAAATTCGCAGACAATTTTCATTTTTTTTAAAGAATGTTCTCAGTTCTATTAATTGTTGTTAGTTTATTAGCATTGTATACTTGCATTTAAGTTAATAATTTACCCAAAGTTCATATATGCTCAAACAGAAGTACAATGCTCATTGTTTAAAGCTGTTTTCTTAATGGGTAGTTTAGAACAAGGGTGGGGTACCTTTGAACATTGCTGAGGCACATTTGAACATAACCTATTATTTTAATATTTTATGACTAGATTGTTCGTGGGGTGGCCTCTCAAGCTACTTGGTGTTGACATTCGTTTTGTTTTGTACAAATGAACAAAGGTAGGCTATTAAAGTAGAAAGTTTGATTAACTGAAAAAATTATTTATTTCTATTGTTGTAAAAAAAATACTAAAAAAAATCAATTAAAAAAAGCAACTCAAAAAACCCCAAATACTCCACGTACTTCAATCGTTTCGTAATTTGATAAATTAAATTAGCAAATTAAATGTTTTTTGTGCTTACAGCTTACTAGAAAAAACTTTGCCATTATATCAAACTCAAACAACTAATAAAACACCTAACTAAACGATGGTCCATCCAGAAACAACTAATCACAAACTATTGGGAACAATTGAAAACGAACAATTATTGAATTCATTTTAGTCAATTCAATTAATAAAAACATTGATTGGTTGAATAACAATCAATCAATTAAAAACACACAAAAACACACAAAAACAAATATTTGGTGCTTGCAAAACAACATGTGGTAACCTTAGTGGTTGAATGGTTAGCCATAGCCTTCCTGCCTGCTACTGAAAGGCTACTAAAAGTTATCCACTAAAATTACACTAAAATGAAAAATCAAATTTGCTGGCGCACATTTGAACACTGTTCAAATGTTACTCACAGACTATGTGTTCAAATGTGCCCTCAACTTTAAAAAAACATCAGGAGACTGTAGGAAAAATTCAAAGTTGTGATCATATGTCTTGAACAAATGAAACAAAACGGCCAATGTATATGGAAAATGTATGTGATATAATGCTTAAAAGGTTAAAATCCGCAAAATTGTTTCCAGCTTTTTGGAATTCTTTGTGGTGACATCAGAATAGATTGTTTTTGATGACTGGAAAAAGTTACACTGTGTGGTTTTTAACGTTTTTACACTTGTGATATTAATAATGCACAAGCAGTATAGTGTTACCATCATATAACAACTGGTATAAAAAATGTGGTAATTTGGTAATGTGGTAACATTTTAATATGGTAATCAATATGTCCTACGTTCCTAGATGCCATCTTTCCTACAATAAACTTATTGTTTGACGCTTTTTTGTGTATTTAAAGTCAAAAAGTAAGGTTCTCTATTTAATTAAAACCATTCAGCTTTATGATTGGATGGAATATCCGTTCTAGGTGTTCTGTTTTCTTTAACCTGTTGTGACTCAGTTTTGTTATGTGGTACAAACATACTAGTGATAAAAAAATGATTGTTTACTAAATGTTAGAAAAACATTCTGTAAAAATTTAAAATTTCAAAGAATTTTATTTTAATTTTTTTAAATTTCATTCTTGTGTTGTAGAATTAAAAAATTTTGAATATAAGTTTTTTTATCTATAAAATTTTTTTTGCTAGTGAACCTTTTTTCAGCTAAAATGTTTTAGTTGAAACAAAGAACTTTATCTACGTTTTGAATGTATCATGTTCTTGACATGCAGGACAAAAAATATTTTCCCATATGAGTGAATACGTTAGGAAACAATGCATTCCATGTTTAAATGAATCAGATTTTCGTTGCTTTTCCATAGGCATTATGGATATTATTAAATTTTAAAATAAATTTGTTTGCAAAAAGAACTGCAAATTAATGTATTGCGCAAAATAACCATACATAATGTGAACTGGGTTCTGGAGAAGTATCAAGTGTTGATAAAATGACATGAAATTGGAAGTAAAACTTGCAGTATTTCTTTGGTTAACTTTTTTTTCATTCTCCGATAATTGGTCAGGGTCTTAGGCAATGACCAGTATTTGTCTTAAAAAATTATTGAACATTTGTACCAACTATCTATAACAATGGACAGCACCCCAAAAATTTTAAAAATCGATAAATTTTGAAAAAAACTTGGGCCTTACAATAGAAATTTCATGTTAAACTGAAAATAAATGCTAAAATATGAAAAATTATGCAGTAAAACCTGAAAAATGCAAAATATGCACTAACATCTGAAATATTCAAAAAAATGCAAAATAAAAGTTAGGCATTGTACTTAATAAACAACATTCTTATCAATTTTGAGGGAGCTGCATATAAACAAAAAAAAAGATGCAACTTTATACAAATCCGAGGTCTAGTTATGACACAACGTCAAGACCCAGTTATTGTTGTGCTCAAGAAAGCATGTTTTTATAGTTTTTAAAAATAATTCTGGGCAAAAATGGGTGTTAAAGTTAATAATTTATAAAACATTTGTACAGACCTTTATTTCCAAAGTAGCAACAGCTTTGTGGTATTGAATGTGCACTTTCACAACAGTATCCGTACCTCCATTCTTTTTCAACAAAATTGATAATTCTGCAAGTTTCTGTTACATTGCAAGTGGGCAGTGTAGAATCATTTTTTCTTTTGAACACTGACATGGATTCTGATTTGAAAAACAATTAAAAATGTTAATGAAAATTTTACAAATAATTAACTAATGGCATAAAAGAAAATATTTCATAAATTATCTATTTATACTATTGTTTGTGGTGATACACTATAGCCAAAAGTAGGCGGACATTCCTATATTGGCTTATCTCCTGAGACCCACAAAAAATATTCGAATTTTTTAACTAGTAGTTCTGCGAACAGTAGACCTCACTTCAAAACTAAATTTAAAAAAAAAGTTGACATTGTGGGGTTCGAACCCATGCCCTTTGGATTACGAGTCCAGCATGCATAGAACTGCACTACTCTGGCCCCTAAAGAAAAAGTTGAAAATTTCATACTAAACAAAAAGTAGTAAATAGAGTGAGATTGCATCCAAAATTAAACTTGATGTGTCTCAAGCCCTTCTAAAAAACTTGTGAGAGTTAAAGTAAATTCATCTAAGCATTTGTGAGTTATTGCTTAACAAACAAACAAACAAACACAAACACAAACAATAGCCATTTCAATCCACTTTTCAAAACATAAATCTCATTACGTTTCGTCAATCATACCTATTAATATTTTTATTTTAACGCAAAATTCTTAAAATTTTAATTAGATCTTTAGCAAATAAATGTCAACATTTGTTCATATTGGGTCCAGAATCTAAGTGTTTGGTCCCATTCATCTCACCAATGAACCTATAAAAAATGTTAAGTTGGCCGCAAAAATGCCAAATCCTGTTGGATCTAACGTGGGTGGAGAGATTGGTTTCCTTCAATGTGCCCTGATGAAAAGTAGTTTTTTAACCAACCAGAAATTTTAGAATTGTTTTGGTTTTTGGTTCGATATGATTCGCATGCAAAATTGAAGTCTCGTTCGCAACATGTGGATATGGTATACCTACACTGTTTACATACACAATGGGACTCTGTTTTTATTTTCTAAACTTTCTTAACTGTCAATTGTTTTTTTTTAAATCTACAGTTTTTAGTGTGAAAATAACTGAGTAAGACTACATAATTTTTAAGCCAGTATTGTGGTACTATAATAGCTGCATTCACATTGGACGCTTTTAGCGCGAAAACCATCCAAGAATAGTTGATATCTTAAGGCTTCGACGAGCTTGTGAAAAATATAATGCTTAATTAAGAAGATTAAGTTTTAAGTTTTGATTGAGTTTTAAGGTGTCAAGTTAATAGTTTGTAAGTAATTATCATAGAGAGTGCTAATGGTTAAAAAAGTGTGCAGTTGACCAATAGAAAAAAAAGTGAAGTGTGCTTATGTGATATCAGTTTAATAACCAAAGAATTGAAAGCTTGACTTCAGTGCTGAAAGATATTTCACCCTTAACTTGATGCTAGTTTAAATTTAAAAAAAAAAGACTTGACTTTTCTTGTTCTATACAGCTGTGTAGTGTGAAAAATTCATAACGCTTTTTCCCATGACAAACAGCAACGTGACAGGAAATGAACTAAAAAGGCAACTTTGCCAAAAAAGACACTAGCCAAATGTTACAGTTTAACATGTTATAAACCATCAAATCGATTTATGATAAAAGGAAAAGAAAAATGTTTCAATTATTATGTGTTAATTAAATATTGTTTTTGTTGAGAAATAAGTTCAATTATTGTACACTTTTTAATGATTAGTTTCTAAGTTTTTCTAAGTTACTTTTTATAAGTTTAATTAAGTTAGAAAATGTTTTGAATTACTATTTGTTTTATATTGAAATTTTTATTATTTTTGATTTTCTGGCTTTGGTGGTTTTTGGGATGCGAGGAAGGAAAGAAGTTATTTTTATAACGGAATAACTGGCCATGACTTTCGTTGGGGTGGAATAGTATTGTTTTTAATCAAAGCAAAAACAACTCTTTATTTGTTCATTTGAACATCGGATGATGTGGGCGAGGTTTTGATGCAACCAGCTAGCCAATTAGACAATAAGTTTCAATATTTGAAGTTTTTTATCGCTGGTTTTTTTATATAAATAAGAAAATAAATCAAGGGCTAGAGAGACCATTATCAAAGAGCTTCCATTCTTGGGCAGATCGAAATGGCATGTACAGCAGATTGAAGATTGACGATTAGAAAGAGCATATTGAAAACGGTAGAATTCTGCTGGCAGATGTTCGCCGGTTACAACCAACAAGATCCAGTCTTTCCTCATCATCTACATCAAGACTAAAGTAGTATGTTTTTATAAGAGCCGCTCGCATTCCCCCAGTTGCCAATGCCAGTTTAGTGTTTTTGAACTGCATATTTTGTCATCACACAATTAGCTATATTTATCAGGGCTGTGGAGTCGCTTCATGAAACCTTCGACTCTGACTCCGACTTCGACTCCTTGGTTTATGAAACCTTCGACTCCGACTCCTTGTATTTCTGATCCCTCTGCCCTCCAACTCCCGACTCCGACTCCACAACTTCGTTTCCGAGTCCTCCATACACATACACACACACAAAGTTGGTTAAAGTAAAAAAGAATATTTTCCAAGTTAAGAGTCACATCATTTTAGACAGTTGGTGCAAAGTATTTCTCTTCTTGAAAGATCACTCACTCAATTTTTATGTTGAAAACGTAGCACTAAGGGTTAAATCTTTGACTCAAAGAGTAGAAATCGCAATTTAAAATTACTATTGTCACCGACGAGTGCCACGAAGTGGAGGGTGGCGCTAGTGTCGAGTAGCAAGAAGTGAGGATGGAGAGTATTTCTCATATGCCGCACACTACATTTATGTACGTGTTCTGTACATTTTAGTTTCAGCCTAAATTTTTAATCTGTAGTTCTGGGAGTATTAGATAAGTGTTTATCATATGTAGACCTATGTTATGGTTGACAAGGATTTGCAATTGCTGATTTGTGTCTTGATAGGTAGTTAAGATTAATAAGGCCACATTTTCTATGAAAGAAAATCCAGTTTTCAAGGAAGAGTGCCATCAATCTGCTTGCATCTCTGCAGCCAGAGTACTTATAGAAAGAGCGATATTTAGATTAATATTTATTGAAATTTAAAAAAGGTGACATGAGAAATGTTTTGTTATTGTAATAAGATACATGTAAACTTTACTTATTATTATACTGTAAGAATAAAAGTTTTCCTTATTTTGATTATGCAATATAATTTTTTTGTGGTAAGAAAAAAAATTGTTACAGCCATTTAATTAAGACAATTGATTTATGAAAGTGTAAAACAAGAATTCAATAAGTGAAATATTATTAATAAAATTGTGGAAAAAAGTTTTATACAAATAATAATTTTACAATAAACTGTTTTATAGTAAAAAAAAAATCAAATTTTAATTAAATTTAAACAATATAAAAAGCAAATAAAAATCAATTATCCAATTATAACATGGGGAAAAAGTAACTCAAATGGTTTGTGGTCCTTGCTTAGCTGGAGTCGTCAACATGAAATTTGGTCTCATACTTCAGTTATCGTATGTAAACGTGATATTGTGCTACTTTTTAAGATTTACTATGATCTAATTTATAGTATTTTTATATGCGGTATAATGGTATGGAAGTGCATCAGATTGTTTTTAGTACAGAAGTACTAAAGTAATTTTTTGCGTATTGTATCGATCAAGATCAGAGTGGCAATTCAAGGAATCTGCAAATGTTTAAATAATGTTTCGCCGTTTAAAACATTTTGACATTTACCAGATAGCTAGATTATATGCGATATGCTTGACCTCCACCCCTCACAATGTTACTATCATGATATACGTCCTTTGCTCAAAAATTTAATTTCAAGTTTTAACGATGATGAGGGTACTCGTCTGCTAGTTTTAAAATTTTTTGGGTAAATTTATCCCTGTTTTAGGACATCATTCGCGCAGGATTTTTGTTTATCAGAAAGGTTTGTATTTGGAATGCATCCATGCATGCAACAACTAGCTTCAATGTCGAAGGAAGGATAAGCCCCTCCCCCATTATCCATATTTTTTAACTTTTATAAAAGTTTATCAATTATTAAAAAAAAATTTAAATGCTTTTATTTTGCATATACATATTGCAATTATTTGTAACTTTAAAAAAAATATTTTATTCCTTCATTATTTTCAATAGTTACTGTTTTAAAATTCTAATATCCATTTATTTATAATTTGTAATATTATTTTTTTTATACTGTTTCATTTTTATTTAATATTTACTGTTTATATTTATGTGATATTTCGAATTTTATTTGCGATATTACGTGGGTTTTTTTTCAATATTTATGCATGACCAAATAAGGCAATTAATATTTGACATAAATGAAGACATTGTTGTTCCACAAAAAAGTCAAACAAACTAAAAAAATAACCTAAAACTTTTAGAACTAAACAGCCAAAGAGTCACGTTCATTAATGAAACAGTGGGTTTCTCCGTTTATCCTCACCATATTATTTTTTTTCTCCGCTTGTGGGTGAGACGTGATCCTGTCAATGACAATAGGCTCAAAAAGCCTGTATTATTGAACAATGGTGTTTAAAACAAACTTGCATAATTTTATTTTGATGCAAGATACTATAACTTACGAAAATAAATTTGTCAGATGTACTTTAAACGTTCTGAAAAAACCAACAAGAAAAACGTAATTGCAAAAAAATAATAAATAGTTTTGAACTCTTCACAACATCTCTATAATGCACCACCCTGTATAAGAATTATGCAAATAACAAAAAAATTTTAACAAACACGTTTGATTTTTAGTAGCAGTTCTTTTACATACTCACCATATATTTCCCACTGTTCTCCATAAATCAAAGTTGAACAGTTATAAGTAGTAAATTCATATATTATAGGATACCTTGGGGAAATGCAAACCGGTTTTGGACATGGAATATAATGAGGATCAGCCTCTTGTCGAGGTACGCAGGTGTAAGATTCTAAAAAATAAATAATAAAAAATTTAATGCGACTTTTACTTAAATAGAGTCTACCTGTAAACTACATAATTAAAAAAATATGTTGAAAATTGATTAAAAATACTTTTTAGTTCAATTTATTTAATAATTCAACAGCATCTTGTATAACAGGATCGACTTGAAAACAAGCTGCTTTCTAACTAATTAATTAACTAAATTGGTTACAATTTAGTTAAATAATAATACAACAAAAATCAGTTAATTAAGTTAACTGAACAAATTGAAACGTCCGAAATAGACATTTGTGACTATATCGTCTACAGAGTGGATATAAAATCAAGGGGATGTGGCATCTTACTTTATGTCAAATCGTCCTTTACAGTTACCATTATTTCGGAGTATGCAATAGATGGCCTTGAAATTCTATGTATTTCAATGATATACAGTCAAACTGTAAACATCTATATTACTATTTTGTACCGCCCAAATTATATCAAATATAATATTTTTCACGACTGGTTGACAGACAATTTAGATGCCACTAGATTAAACTTCATTATAGGAGATTTTAATTTAAATTTCGACAAACCAAATAACAATATTTACTTTTGCTTGCACTTATGTCAGGCTTAAAATTCACGCCACGTATACTTACTCCAACCCGCATAACTCCCACAACCATGAGTTTAATCGACCAAATTTTTCTTACCGAACTAATCGCAACTAAACCACCTCATTTTGCTTACCAGTGTGCACTTGACCACTTAGTGATAACCATCACAGCAGTTTTAAATACAAATCCCATAAAAACTATTTCAGAATTGAAAAAACTAGAGACACAGCTTGATTTTAAAAATTTAAATTGGAGAAAAATCCATATGCTTACTCATGATTATAGCATTGCTTGGTTCCCAAGCGATATTGATATCGACCACCATTTTAATATCGTTTATGAAATCGCTTTAAATGTACTACAGCAATCAGGATTAAAAACTTTCAATTTTGACCCAAATAAAGTTAACCCGCTAAAAAATGGTGGTCTGACGATATTAAATTATTATTTGTAAAAAAAACGATTCATTTAAAAAATACAAACTTTTCCCTATGTTAGACAATCTAACCCAATACCGTGATAATAAGCATGCTTTTAAAAAATCAATTTCTAAAGCAAAGCGCAATTTAGTAAATAATGTACCATCTCCTCTTCAGATATGGCATATAGTTAAAAATAGTACTCCAAAAACAAACATACAGCTACCTTCAACCTTACACATTCCTTATCTTGTGTGGTACAATAATCCACATGGAGTAAAAGTAAAATCTTTAGACCAATTCCAAACTTCATTAATTATAAATGACACATTAGATCTAACTAGTTAAATATTGTTGGATACAGTAAGCACCGTCAAACCAACTACAAGTTACCCTTATGAACTAATAATACAATCAGTTATAAAAAACAGCCATCCAAAATTTATTTCTCATCTTGTTGATTTTATTACAAGAATTTATACCTCCACTTGTTATCCCAAGTGCTGGAAAATAGCATCAATATTCCCTAAATTTAAACAAGGACCCCATAATTCGTTGACTTCATATAGACCTATTGCAACCTTTCCCTTTCTTTCAAAGGTTTCAGATAAAATCTGCTTTCGTGAAATTATTACCGCTATTCATACATCAACACCCCCCCAACTCTTATGGAGTTTCACCCAAAAAATCTGCCCATAGGTATTTACTTAAACTAAACGATTATTTCTTTCTTCAAAAATATCAAAATCAACACATCTTAATAGCAACTTTGGACATTGCAAAAGCTTTTGACTCTCTCTCTCGTCTGTCGGTTCTAAATTGTGTAGACGAGCTTGGAGTGTCAATAAATTGCATAAAGTTGCTACACAATTATCTGTCAAACAGATACTTTCAAATAAGCCATAACACTACAACAAAAAGCCCTTCATATTTGGGTGTGGTCCAACGCTCATCCCTCTCGACTAGTTTATTTGCATCCGTTTTTAATAATTTACATAAGTTAAACTTCTCCGCTAAATTATTCAGCTATGTTAATGATATCGTGCTTCTTTTTCCGTATGAACCGAACCATCATCATATTGCAGACTACCTTCTTAAAGAAGATATAAACAAACTACAAAATTGGTACCACCAGCATTCTATGAAGATTAATCCTTTAAAAACTAAAATTATTTCTTTTTTTTCCTACAGAATTCCATCTGCACTAAAAATCTTAGGTTTAACAATTGATAACAATTTAATCTTTTCACCCCATATCGAAATTCTTACAAATAAGTTACACAAAATGATCTTTATCGTTAAAAAATTAAATAAGATTCCAACTATAAAAGAAAAAAAATGTTTCTTCAATCAAAAATAAACTCTCTTCTTAGTTATGCAATAATTCTATGGGCACAAACATCTAAATACCGCATTCAGAAAATTAAAACGGCTTACAATAATCTTGTCCACTCCTTATTTGGATATTCAAGGTTTATATCAATAACTAACAAATTAAAAAAACTGAAATTACTTTCTATCCCTAAATTAATCATTTTTGCACAACTTAGGGAACTTTTTTTACTCATCGTTGATAATACTCACCTCCTACACCACCATAAACTTTTCTAAAATTCTGATAATATAAAACGAACTAATACATCTTTAAAATTTAAATATGATAAATTGATTCTATTTAACTAATATCAGAAATTTCCATATGTTTCCTTTGAGCATTGGAATGTGTTACCGGTTTGATTAAGGCGTCTCCCATCTTATCTCGACTTTAAAAAACAAAATACAA
>JAQIWH010005023.1:0-15531 GCA_034695005.1 Cryptops parisi
TAGGTAAAAAAGACACAAAATGAAAGCGAGAGATGGGGGGAAAAAATTGCCGAACATGTAAGAATCGTTTATCATTTTTTTTTCCTTCTCAACCGGCAGCTTCCCGGAAAATTTTCCTTACTCAGCACTCTTCACGTGCTGACTTGTAATGTTTCGTTGCGGGACTTAAACTACCTCTACCTATAATGGAGATGTAATTACTTTTGGATTGTGGTATTTCGGTCGAACGCAAGCTCCTGGGGATCTTCGCAAAAAAAAAAAAGTCTAAAAAAAAATGTTAAGAAAAGAAATGTACGATAAGAAAAAAAAAATTGTCTCGTGTGGCACCCGTAGAGAGATATCTTATATATTTTTTTTTTGTATCATTTACTTTTTTTTTATTTTGGTACTGCTTACGTAACATCACTGATCTTTGAAAATATCACAAAACGAAGTGGTTGCTTTTTAGGTTGCCAAAGCATCAGAAATCAAGAAACTGATATTTTCTTCTCAATTTTTATATATAAATATATATATATTTCTCATATATTGTCCTTTTTCTTATCAATACTTTTTTACTCCCAACTTTTCATTTCCTTTGCAACACGAAGGAAAAAAATTCTCAAGGATTGGGTGGTTTCAATTTAATAAAAATCATTTCGAGTTTGTTGCTTGTTCGAGACGAGCGCATCCTCGTCACAGCAAATTTTTTCGTGTGATCAGTTTAAAATTTTTTTTATCATTATTTTTTGCTCGTATTTTTCCTCTTCACTTCTCCCAGTTTTTTTGGGCGGGGGCTTTTTTTATTTTTTACTCTTCCTTCGTAGTACTTTTTGGTTCTATGGTGTGTCCTACAGCAAAGGTTGGCTTCATCAAGGCCAAGAGGGAATGGAGCTGCCAATGGCCAAAGCTCAACTGAAGCAACCAGGCGAATCGAGACGTTTCCCTCGTTGCTGCTGCAGCTGTTGTTTCTACATGAACGAAAAGACCTAAGAAAGTATATATATATAAAAAAAAACAAGTAAAGGAAGAAAAAGTATAAAAGTATAGTAAGCAACAGTAGTAAGTAGAAGATTAAAGATGATAACAAGCGGAACAGGAGAATAGAAGAGGAGTAAAGCTTCCCTGTCGCAACCACAGCGATACCAAAGACTTTGTGTCCAAGGAATCCATAATAGGCTTCGAAAGATGGTTGCCTAGCTTTCCTAAGGCAATGGACCAGGTGGTTCGGGAAAGGAGACTTGCAACTCTACGTTATGGTTAAAGCCTCGCTGTCGTTTTGCGAACGCTAGTTTTGTCATGTAGTCAAAAGGTAACACTTTAACTTGTAAATTTCGAAAAAGCCAAGAAATTCCACTGCAAAAAACAAAAACAAATGGAATCGTTGGTAGTCCACAGAGATTTGTGGGAAATTTATTGTTTTATTTTAAGTAGACGGAATTATTTTTAGTCATGTACAGATTGTAGTACATGTAGTACATGGTGTACATGTACAGTAGGAAGATTCCTCGATTTACACGATTTTTGTGTTTTTTTTATTAAGTGACAAGAAAGTTTCTCGGACATAATCGTTGCATGCAGAAAAGTTTTCATTATTATGCGATTTTGTGCGGTGGTGCAATAGACTTCCAATTCCAACTAGGATCATTCAATGTAGTTTTGTTATCTTTTATTATATTTTTTTGGAAACTTTGATATATTTTCTTTATGCAAAATTTTTTTGCAACCAGTAATCTGCAAATATAAATATACAACTGGACTACATGTATACAGTGGAATGAGTTCCCGCTTGACGTTCGGACAAAGTTTTTTGATTTTGAATATAACATGATTTTGAAATCACAATTTATGTTCCATACAATTGAATGAACAAATAAAACTAATCATGTAAAATGAAATTTAACTGAATAGTACGCAAATGAGAGGCTTATCTTTTAGGTATTATTGCTCAACGTAAAGCCAACTTTTTAAAAACACAGGGAAGTAACGTTATCGAACGTTTAATTTTAAAACACACATTGTTAATGAAAAGTTTATTTTATTTTTTATTTTTTATTTATTTATCAAAACAGCCCAAGTGGCCCAATCATAAAAAAGTACATCACTGTACATATTGTACATTATAATCATAATGTACAATATGTACAATATTATATACATAAATAATTAAAAAAAAACCCAAAAAAACAGAAGTTACACTCATTATACTAACAACTATAAAATAGAAAATTCTCTATCCATTCTTATCTGTGATTTTGATCTTAAAGGCTACAATTAGTGTAATTTTCCAAGATATTATTTTGTAATTTTAAGCTAATTTGTTAGTTTCTTTCAACTGATTCTGTTTGATTTTATCAATAATTGTACTCTGTGTCCCTATAGGGCGAAATATTTAAATAAATAAATAAATAAATAAATATAGTATCATATAATATAATGTACAAGTGATTTGAGTAATTATTTTCTTGTAGATTAATATTACAATAGTAAAAAGCCCGTCAATCGATGGACACCTGACGTTATCAGGTGATAACAATTTAAAAATAGACGATTACATTTTGAGAGCTTAAATTGAATTTGAATTGAGCCATTGAATTATACAGTAGGTAATGAGACTTACATTGGTAAACCAATATAGTAGATTTTATAGTATTGTAGGCTATTGTTTATATATATATAACGTATAACGTATGCAAGTAATTTCTTTTGTACTTTCGAAACTTTCACGTAACATAAATTTTAAACGGTTTAACGATAAACAGTTTTTATTTTTTACGTTTTTTATTTATTTTTACATAAGTTACAAGATTTTACATAAGTTACAATATTAAAAATTGTTCAGAAAAAAATTACCAAAAAATGGTAAGGTAACTTATGTCAATTATAAACCGTAAAGAAAGTCGCGTGAAACGGAGTTTACAGCAATCGTATAAAACGGTGGTTACCTCATCTATATGTGACTATACTTTATGACACAATATTACTCATCCGCGTGAATAAATTTGTCAGTTGTGTTTTTCATCACTTTTTTTAAAAAATTTAATTTAAGTTAGTTTTCGAATGATGGAAATCAACGCGACTCATCACCGACGATAAATAGTAGCAGTGATGATGACACGTTGCTTAAATTCAATGAACTGCTTGATTAAAATGCCATTGTATAAGCATTGACAGTCACCACTTGTAATAGTCTAGGGTGTGTTAGGATTGATTGGCACTTCACATTACATTTGCCCTTCCGCATCTAATTAACTTGGGTTTGAAATCAATGAAATAAGCGACCAAGAGACAGTTGCGTTTAATTTCGAATTCGTAAAAGGTTTAGGTTTCTAATTAATTATGACAGAGAAAGAAACCCATTTTAACAGTGGGCTGAGTTGATATTTTTTTTTTAAATGTCACATGTTTATATATGTTTTGTCATGTGTAAAAAATAAAAAAGTTGTGTAGCTATTTTTCGCCCGCAAGCGCGTTTTATTTGGATCGTCAACTGAAAACGACAAGTCCGATCTAATTACGTGTAATGAAGCTTCTGCTAAGATTTGCTTGCAATTAAATTTCCTTTTTTTTAATTTATTTTCTTTGGAATGAGTTTTGAAGGTGATTAGTAGCTTTGGTATACAACAAAAAATTGTTTGGATGTGACATGTTGTAGTGTTTGTAAGTGAAAGAACGAATTTTTTGTTAATGTATAAAATTTATTATTGTAGACGAATCAATTGTAGAGACTAAGTTAATACGTTAATCTGTAAAATTTCTGTTGGTTTTTTTTTTATCAAATAACAAATTGAATTTTATACTTTTTTTGAACATTGATATACAAATTCCTGAAACGCAAAATTATGTATTTAAAAATATGGATAAAAGATCGCGAAAACAGTTAAATGCAATTAAAATACAAAACCGCTTTATACTCAGACAAACAAAAACACTTATTGTATAAAATCAAAAACACACTTTAACTTGCTAATTTTTCAATAACATTTTAATGGAGTCAGCTAAACAAAATTGTTTGTATTATTTTTATTTCTTTTATTTAAAATTAATTTGACCCAAAATGGATCAATAGTACAAACTGATGCACAGCACAGCACAAAAATTAACAACAAGAGATACAACAAACAAGAAATTCATGTACAAAACGATTTCAATATACAATAAAATTGCAAGAAACCATAACAAATAAGAAACCATAACATAATAATAAAATTTATTTTAATTGTAATAAAATGCTAAATCTGCCTCTTGCTCCTTCTCCTCACCAGTTATGTTTCTATAAAAACAACCGAAACGAAACGAAATAAAAAATAAATACTCTAACTGTAACGAATATTGAGTTGGATGAATAAATAACTGTAACGAATATTGCGACAGCAATATGAGATATGACAGATAACATGAGCAATATGACAGCAATAAACAATTTTCCCGTCATTTTTGACGGGCTATTTACTAGTGTGGTTATAAATTTGTATAGTAATTTATCGAACTTTCTTAGTAGTTTTTTTTTTATACAAATCGGTTCAACCGTTTTAGGTCATGCACGCACAAACAGACATAGAGACCATAAAATAACTAACGAAGGCAGACACAAACAAACACATACAGAGCAGTCAGACAAACAAAAAGAAACAAATAGTAACAGACCGAAAGACAAACATGCAAGCAGACATAAACATGTCAATTGAAAAGTTTCTATTTATAAAGTACAGGTATAAATAGCTTAGTATACAATTGCTGTACAAGTTTAGTGTTTTGTTACAACTTTTTATAGTTGTTTGTTTATTTGTTTGTTTGTTTGTGTGTGTTTATGTGTGTGTGCGCGCACGTCTTTGCGGTCTATTTTGACTCACTTTCCGATATCCCAGAAAGCTCAAATTTGAAACGTAAACACAGTCCGTGATACATTTAATTAAATTTTGACATCGACGTCGTGTCAATGTCGCGTAAATATCGCGTGAAAGTGGACTTTTTCTTGTAGAGTGTTGCTGACGCTCACAACCACACACTTCAACACATGTATACTACCATAATTCAAACAGTTATAGGAAAGGCTTACGATACTCTGTATAGAAACTCAGTCATTGCTATGTGTATAAAATATGGTGTTTCAACACCCATTATTAGACTTTTAAAATCATTTTTTAGCAATAGACATTTTAGGATAAAGGGATGCCCTGGTTCTATCACTGAATCTACTCGTGGAGTGGTTCAGGGTAGTTTTCTAGCATCCATTTTTTATTTAATTGTGGCAAATTCGATCAATGAATTAGAAACATTGGGCAATCTTTTATCTTATGTAGACGACAACTTTGTAATATATAAATATCCCCAGTTCGAAAAACACATTACTCAGGCATAGTGAACATGCCTTCATTAATGTTACTTATATAGTTTAGCACATAGTGCTTATCTAAGCAACCATTTATTCTTGTGATTCTGTTGTAATAAACACTTAACACAAATCTGATCACGTGTTTGTTTCAAATATTTTTCAAAAATTTGGTTCAATAACAAAGCACAATATCAAGCCAGGGTTAAAGATTGTACCAAAGACGGAAATTTTTTCCTATTATATTTTTAATTTTTTTTTTACATCATGGTAGTTAGAAAGTTTATTGTCACCATTAACCTTTTTCTGATGACAACACACCAAATGTTACCAATTTGGTACCAAAACACAACTTGTTTACCATTTAGAACCACCCACTTCGAACTCCTTTAATCGCTTCGAATGTTCCTAGGAGATCTACAACGTTTGTCTAACCTTTTACACCATGCTTGAAATTGATGAGTTTCGTGCTGTTATTTCGTTCGGTCCACCAAGTTGTTGATTCTTTTCTTCTTCTTTTCTTCGTGTCCTTTCTTTTATCCTCGTCTTTGACCCTTAAAGGGTCCTTAACATTCGAAAGGGACGCCTTTCCATTAGCTTTGTTTTTTTTCCTTCGTTTTTCTTCTTTTTCGTCTTACTTTCTTTCTATTTTTTTTTTTGTCTTTCTTTTTTCTTTCTTGTTCACTGTCGGAATCCAATCTGGAAACCGTCCACTGACCATTGGCCACTAACGAGCACGTGCTCTTCATACAGGGTGTCTGGACGACACGTGCCGGACATTGCCGCGACGTAATGGAGCTCGTTGAAAGTGTTCACGTGACTCGCACAAAGCTCGTCCACCACACCTGCTCAGGTGATTATTTATATAAAAAAAAGAAGCAAGTTTTACTTGACGATTTTTCTTCAAGACTCCAAGAGGGAAAAAAATGGAGTGCAAAGAAATAGAGACACGTCCAAGTGGACGTCTGCGTTTGACAAGTGTGTGTTGGTTTTATTATAGGTGGCGTTTTTAGCATGCTCGAGATGGCTTTGAAGTATTTGTTTGTAGAGAAAGCGAGAAAGTTAGAGTGGTCATGTGGTTTGTCTTCTTCCAAATGTTGAAAAGTCGGTTCGTTTGTTAATGGCTTGTAGACCGCAGAATATGATCCCAAGGGTTCTATTTGTACTTTTTTTTGGAACTTCCTAGAAACCATGTCGAGCTCGTTGGTTTTTCTACTTTTTTCTTGGAGTTGCTTTAGTTTCCACAATTTGTTGAAATTGAAGTAAGTGGGATACAGCTGTGGTTCATTTTTTTGGACTTGACGTTTCTTTATTGTCTTGTAATCATGATAGATGTTCATGTGATGTATCATACAAAAGTGATGTTTCACGTATTAGGTCTAAAAGCAGTTAAACATTGATGCACTGGTGGAAAAATCAACAATTGAAGAGCTCGGGGCAGTAACCGGTAAACTCCACTTTTTGAAACGTTACAGTATTCACAAAAAAGCTGTTTTGAACACTAGTACATTAAAAATCCTTTTCAAGCATGCCCTTTATAAATTGGCATATAGCGTATATTGGCATATATAACTATTTTGGTACGTTATTAATGTTGATTGTTTCACATAATAAATTTAGAATAACTCCTTTATGGTTTTTTATAATAATGTGCTAGTTGCACGACTTTTGGAACATCCACTATACTTGTATATTAGATTAACATTATTTTAAACAAATATGTTGTATACCTGTTTACCTTGTTGTCAATTAACATTTTCAATGAAGACTTAATAATTGAATTAGTTTTGTTATTAATAAACGTGAAATTTTAACATGGACAAATCCTTTTATCGCGATCGTCGAAGCTGATAATTTACTTCTAGTTGCGTACAAATTTATTTTGTTTTCAATGATCCTTTTATAGATGCCCTCGTTAACCTATTGCTATCGAAGATCGATCCTGTTTTGATTGGACCGATAACGATAATAATGATCTAATTTCACCATCCGACCAATCGTCGCGATATGTGACGATTAGTGTCCTCTTTAATCCGATTACACGACACTCTGGTTAATAATTGACATTCAAATCTAGTCAGGGAAAAAATAACTACTGTAGAACGGTTAACTTAATCAGTTCTTAGTCAATTGAAAATGCCGTAATTGATAGGATTTTATAGAAACAATTCAACACGAATGTCCTTATAAATAAAACAGGCTTTACGAACTAGGGACATTAATGCGAAATGTGGCTGTGGAAAAGTTCGATTTTATACAGACGCGAATATATTGATGACGTCGTAGTTATTTAATGTCTGACGTCACGAATGGCGGTAATTTAAATTTTTCACGTGAATTTTTGGCGGTAAAGTTAAAATTTTAAGCTTGTTTATTTTCATTTTCACTATCGTCCGTTTGAATGGATATTTAATAATCTTGAAACACGATTTATATTATAAAAAACACATGTTAAAATTCGAAGCGGGTTTGTCTTTAAGGCTGGAAGTCTAGTAAATAGTGCTCCACTGTTGTATAAAATTCGCATTTTATTTGAACGCTTATACAGAAATGTTTCATGTGGATTCTTTACACTTTCCAAGTTTTGGTCTGAGCAAACCGCACGCGCGTAGTTGCCGTTGTTTTCCGCTGGGAGGCAGTTACTCGCAAATGTACTAAATCAGCTCAATACAACTAATTTTTGGTTTTGTTTATTTATTTACGGATGTACACTTGTTAGGAGTCATTACCGGGAACAAAATATGTACAAATTAATGCGATTAAATTTTTCTTTATCAAAATCTCAAATGTAACGTTGATAATTTGTCAATGTGTTGACCATCATGGTCACCGATTCAACCTCAAACGCGAATTTTGCTTATAGGGATTTAGCAAAAATAATATTTATGTAATGTATACCCCACACTCATTTACACCCCACTCCTCATCAAGAATATCTCCGAGGTCGTGGTACAGATAAACTGTCCTGTGACATACTTACAAGTGTATGAAACAAAATAGAAAAACGTGTAGATATCTGCCGCGTCAGCAAATATGAACGTATTGCACATTTATGAAGTATCTAAATAAAACTTAGAAAGTGTAGTTTTCATTCAATGTAAAACAATAAAATATATTCTAAGTAGTTACGGAGTGGTGAATGTTTGTAATGTGTCAGGAAATTATGAATAACCCTGTATTGGAAACTTCCCTTACCGTTGTACCAGATATGAGTTTTTCTCAAATTTAATGCGATTTGTTTTTAATATATTCTTTTGTTTTTATCCCATATTCTACTCGTATTTTTTGCTGTTGAAATTTTTGTTCGTTTGAACAAACGAAGTAATGATAACGTATAGGAAGAATGGATTGAGGGAGTTGACAAAAAAAAATTGAGCATCCTTAGCTGCCAACCACAATTTATTGATGGTGGATCCTTACCTATGATGGATGAGCCATTTTGGGTCGACAGCAAATTCACAACGACGCCAAAAATGGGTACTTGAGAAATTTGCATGGCAACCAAAGAAATCCTATCTTGCCATCTATACTTTTTATTTTATTTTTAGTTTTTTTTTGGGGGAGGAAGGATATTTTTTATTTTTATTTCATTATTATTATCATTTTTTATCATCTCTCGTGTAGAATGAAGACTCAAATTATAACAACATAAACACGTGCTTTTTTTCCTTTTTTTTATTATTTTTTTTTATTTATATAATTTTAAAAAAAAAATGTTTAAAATTTACATTAAATTAATTTTTTTTCACAAGATCGTTATTTCTATTGTTACTTTATTGTTATTATTTAACACTGAATTGATCGTTCAAAAGTGAAAAGTGACTTGCGTAGTATGAAAAAAAAACTTCACGTTCTCATTTCTCCCATTATATCTCCATTTTCATCTAATAACAGCAAATTTGCCATTCATTTCTTTATTCTTAACTTAAAACAAGGAATTCAAACATTTCTATTTCTAAGAATTCCCTCTTTTCACGTTTCTTCCTTTTCTCCCCCCTCCCCATACACAGTTTGTCTGTTTCATACTTTATTTCTTTTATTTCACCTTCTTTTTCTCTTCACAAAAGCTTGTAAATCTAAGAGGAGCATCTTTTCGTTCTAAAAAAACTTTTACCCCTAAAACTTTCACCTTAAAAACTAGGTATCTATTTTCTTTTCCTCTGGAAACCATAGTTTTTTTTTTGTCTTAGTCGTGCAACATTTATTTTCATTGGAGAAGTGTTTTCGCGGCGTTTGCTTCCTGATGAGAATTCGCTTTCAAAAAGAGAAAAGAAAAGTGAGAACAATCTGCACTTGGCAATTGTAAGCCTAGTAGTAAGAACGTTAACGATTGTGCGTGGAAAAGAAGAGGAGGAAAAAATGTAAAGAATGGGGGAAACTAATGAGAATGTGGGGGAGAAAGATATAGACAGAGAAAGTGGGAGTGATAAAAAGTAAAAGATGGAGGGGGAAAAACGGGGGAATGAGTTGAAAAATAAAATAAAGTTGCATGGATCCAATGTGGGTTTGAAGATGTCTATCAGTGAGTTCGATCGGAGAGTTCAAAAGTGATGATGGAGAAAAGATACGTTATATAACTAACTCTTATATGTTCCCTAAAATGGTAATATATTTAAAACATATAATGAGCTTTGTGACAAAATCATAAATTACTTTTCTTTTTTTGTAAATGTTAAATTTGTAGAACTTCACACAAAAAAAACAACTTTTTCTTATACTCTTTATATTAGCTTCACTTGTGAGTTTGTGAGTGAGCTGGGAATTGAACGTATACTGCCATCTACAGTCGTTTATGAGAATATACTGTATAAGTCTAATGTACCAAAAAACGCATAAAACGAGAACCGCATTAAGTTATTTGCATAAATCAAAAACCGCAGTAATCCAATGTAAAATAAAATGGCATATAAAAATAAATCAATCGAGAAGTGGAAGTACTCAAAACTCGCATAAATCAAATAGCGAATTATTCAGCGATCGCATAAATTTAAAATTCGCAAAAATCAAAATTCACATGAATGAAACTTTGCATAAACCAAAACGCGCAAAAAAAATGGAATTACTCGAACACGCATAAATTGAATATCAAATTACTGAAAGATTGCATAATATATTTTAATTCGCATAAATTAAAATTTGTGTCAATCGAGACATTGGTACTCGTGGGTTAGATGCCCTCTTTGCGTGGCGCTAGTTGCTTCCTGTGATTTGGGACTTAACTTGGAAGATTGTAAGGGTGGAATGGTACGATCAACTTTTCTTCAATTGTCATCTGCAACCCAACAATGATGACGTCTGTCTGAGGTGCAACCGAGGAAAACGTCACGCCATTAGTAGAGTTGCATCAAAATCGTAATAAAATCGCAGTGAAAGTTGATCGTGTCAGTTGACCATATGATAACAGTCTACTAGGTTAGGTAAGTCTTTGACCAAAGGCAGGACGAACGCTTGGATATACTTAATCTAGTGGCCTGTCATCAAAAACCTAAATTCCATTCTTTCAGTTTTCGAAGTTTATTTTCACCACACTGATCATTACACAAACCAAGTTCCAAATCACAGGAAGTAACTAGCGCTATAAATAAAAAGGCATTTAACCCATTAGTTCCATCTTGTTCCTAATATTTTCATGTTTTCTTTAACCATAACATAACCAACACTTTGTTCAATACAATGCTTACAAACCACATGCTCAATCAATGGTCTCCATTTTACAAGAAACATTTATACAGGTATATATCACACATAGCAATTGTTTTAAATGATTTGTATTCATTATTCTTCATTGTTTGCTATGATATTAATGTAATCTGTATAGTTTATTTGTTTTATCCGAGACGTAGGACATTAGAATAAAAAAATAAAATAAAACTGTTTATCAAAGCAATGGTAGACCTGAAAATATTTTTGCTTAACGTTTCATTTTCAATTTAACTTTAATAAGATACACTTTTATCCGACTATAGGATTACTTGTATTGATAAACTTGTTTATTCTAAAACAGAATTAATTTTTAGAATCATAAAAAATGGTGTAAAAAATATTTTTCATTATGACATGGTTACTACAAAAATAGCAATTTTTCAGTAAAAATTTCTATATTGACACAATACGTGTTTAAAAAATGGTACAAAATCGTTGTCACCTTTGAATGACCTTCCGGTCAGTGCCAGTTGTCGTGACGTCATGAAACTCCAAGGGGTCAATAGCTATGGCTAGGACTAATTTCACGGTTCGTCACTCGACCTCGAATGGTTCACGAATCGTCTCTTGTCTCCAACCGAAACCACTTGAGACTGCCAAGAACCACGAAAGGACGTTGGAGACATTTCGAACCTTCCAGCCATTTACACGCTTTCTCGGATATTGAAGGAGTTCCAAGTTCATGGAGTGTTCAACGAGTGTTAAAAAGGTCTTGCTACCTAAAATGCAAATATAAGCTTCCTTGAACGATGTTTGTCATGCTTTCTTTGTGTCAGGAAACGAGAACTTGAAAAGTTTTGCCAAACTCTGAGCAGTTCATTATTTTTCTTTTGTTTTGCACAATATGAAGTGTCAAAAATTTCAAGGGTTATCGGAAGGGTTCTTTTGAGTTCATCGAAGATTTTGTTTACACCATATATTAGTCTCAATCGCCATTTCAAAGTGACCGGAGTTATTTGTTTAAAAATTAATACTCTTTAAAAATGCAAACATTGAAAATACCCATAACCGTTGTCATAGCCACTATTCTTAAACTTCAAACAGACATTGAAAACTAGCCCTTTTATTATTACAAGCTTTGATCAGGTTCCGCGTGTCGTAGATAATTGAAACTTGGTGCACAAATTAGTTCCGCGTGACAATTGAATCTATCATTTTTTTAGAAATAAATGTTGTGTTAATTCCGAGTTATTGGCACCTGAAAAGCATTTTTTTACAGGTAGAGTGTTGCTGATGCTCTGAACTACATATTCGTTTTTGTTGTTGTAAATAAACATACATATACATTATGCATAATTTACTAAGATGTAGTTCACACTCATTGCTGAGTGTAAAACAGATTCATCCGAAGAAACACTTAACGATGAAAGGTTGTACTAAAAAGCAAAGAGTTTTTAAAATTGCTTGTTTTAAAGTTACAAAGCTTTAAAAAAATAGAGATTTGGTCCAAAGTTTGGTATCCTTCTAAAAGGGAACTGTCACGTTATGACTTCGTATCTGAATAGTATCCGAATCCATCACTCAGCCAATCATAAAACAGTATTGTTTTCTGATCACGTGACTACACTGCCTTTTGATTGACCGAGTGATGAATGATGGAAATCCGGATAGAATTCGGACACGAATTCGTAACGTGACAGTCCCCTTTAAGAACTACACTCGAAACACTTATTGTAATGATGTTTATTTGATGTTTACTTTTATATCTTTTGATATATCAAAATTCTGAAATACCCATAACAGCATATCGTTAACAGTATGCTGTTAACGATAACAGTATGCTCTTAACAGTATGCTGTTAAGTATGCTGTTATTTTGCGATTAAACGGTCTTCATTTTTTTGCTATTTGCTTCACTTATTTTTTTCATCTGCTACAAACCTTCAAGTTGCTGACAATGAATTTCTTTGTCGATTTCCCTTTAACAAGAAAGCCTCGAAAGACAATTCTGCCTCTGAGGACATTTTAAGGAATTTTCTCTTTTTAAGGAATTTTCTGGAGGAAAACGTGTATTCTGAGTGGATGGAAGCTCTTCTCTTTATCGTTCAAATTCCCTTTCCTCATAAAACTTCTCGAAGCATATTTTCTTTTAGACTTTTCAACTTTCTATTGTCTTTCTCATTAGAAGACAAAAAAGAACGAAGAAAAAAATTCGTCGAATGTCGTTTTGCGAGTATCACTTTTTCTTTCTCCCCATTTTCCGTTTTTTTTTTCCGCATTTCTCTTTTTACCTTTTGTTTTTATACCTACATATATATACCCTTTTACTATACGTTGAATTGCTTCATTGCAAAAGGCGTAATTAGAATGTGTCACTCGTTCAACCGACGTGTGGTTCCGCGTGGCTCATCTTAGACCATAATTTTGGCGCTTGGCGGTTCGTAAAGTCGGTTTCAATTGACTGCACGCATGCGCAGATGCAACAAGATTTTTTTTCTTTCTTTTCTTGCTCCTTTTTAAGTTCTTTGTCTTCAGGACAGACTCGAGTTTTGGGAGAGATATTTCGGTGAAACTAAGATTAAAGATGCATCCGTGCCAAAGTCTTTTTTTTCTCTCCCAATGTTAATGTATTTACGGTCGGACCGGATTAAGGGTAAAGTTGATTGCCTCCGAATGGTTGCTTCCTAAATCTTGACGCCAAGTGACTTTCCCACAAAAGGGCGAATTTAAACGAGAATTGCAATAAGCTATAAACAATGGTTATCTTCGCAACAACGCCGATTTACTTTGTTGTTTTGTTTTTTTGTTGGTCGATGTTTTGTTTTTTATCGTCTTCTAGCTTTGAAAAGATTTTGCGACTGCGATAGTCAATTATCTGATCGTTGAATGGATGTTGCAGTTGGTTAATTGGTATTAAAAGATTATATTTAAATCATATTTTTTTTTAATTTACTTAAACTTAATTACCGTACAGCTGAAAATGTAGGTAACAATTTTATCGCACTGTTCAGCTTGATGAAAAAAGTAAATTAATCCAACCTAAAATTTAATTATAATTATTGATATACATTTAAATGAGAGTAAAATTATTGTAATAAATAAATATATATATATATATAGTAGCCTGTATATTCATATACATAATATACATCATATACTATCTAATCTAATATGTAATTATATATAAAAAATATTAAGAAAACTATCGATTTTTATGCTGTATATTAAAGAGTATGGTTATTAAACTTCAAACAATTTAATGTAAATTATGTAGGGTACTGTACGTGAAAGGTACTTTTTAATTATTAGACAGTAATTATGGTTTTCGGAACTTTTGACCAAAGTTGGCAATGATAATGAATGTGAAAAATTAATCGCTTTTGCATTTCAAACACCAAGGTTTTACGTTTGTTGGCACTATTTATAGTTAATGTGATTTTTCCTCCGAAAAGCCATTTACCTTCCGCGTTGGCCGGATGAAAATTTCATGAAAGATCAGTGTCAAACATGCACTGGCGAATACATAGTAGCCGTTTTCCATTAGTTGACAATACCAGGTCAACGGAAAACCTTTCTGTTTCTCTATGAAAATCCTTTTGAGGTTGTGAAGCGTTTGACATCCCATTTACCGAAGTGTCACTGGCACCTAAAGTGTACGCTTTGATAGAGAGGCATGAAACTATTATCAAATATGTAGTATCCAACTTTGGATGAAAATATCCCCTTTCAACGTTTCGTGTTAAATTGAGAAGTAGATGTGTGTGTGTGTGTGTGTGTGTGTGTGTGTGTTCTGTGTTGTGTGTATCATGCCGCTTGTTGAGACGCTTTTGGCGACGTGAATTGAAAATGTGCATTTTAAGCTATATTTTACTGGGTTTTCTATAACTTACTCATTCTATTAAAGTATGATGTTTCGATCGAATTGTTGAAAATGCATGTGTAAATTGATTGAAAAAATATACATAATACTGTCTGCCGTTAATAAATATGAGTTACAGTACATGTGGTATGCGGGTTGTTTGTTTTTTTGTGTGCCTGACATGAAGTTATAGACGTTGCATATTTTTATTTTATTTTTTTAAATTTAGTTTTAAAACAGTCAAAGTGACCAATAGCACTAGGTACAACAAAAGAAAAAAATTAGAACAAAATTAGACAACATGAATGATATCAGTGTAAGAAAATGTTCAATACCCAGAACCCACCAATAACAAATCACACCATCAAACAGACCGAAACAAAACAGTACACAACCAATAAACCAAAGACCTTCCTCCATTTTACCTTTTAAACTTATATACGTTACTCATAAAAAATATTGTACATGTAAATATACGTATGAAGGGCTTCGGGCGATATAATGATGAGCCAAATTTTCTAAATTGTTCACGAGAGCTGTTTTTCTGGTTAGTAACTCCATAATAAGAAAAAACTGCAATTAACTGTAAAAATTTCAAATGTAAAAATAAATGTCTTCACTTTAAGAACCAGCTACAATCTTACATCCTACATGCAGATAAATATTAATCCACCTCTTTTATCAATCTTTAATCATTCTAAAATCACCAGACACCTAAC
>JAQIWH010005024.1:0-15527 GCA_034695005.1 Cryptops parisi
AGCGGTTGATGAGTTATGATGAGGTGAATATGTGTATGAATTTGTCTTAGTCTCACGAGTGACACTGTCTATATTATCGACAAATATGCTGGACATTATACACGATAGTTTATGTGTAGTCAGTTTTTGTTGTTTTTTTTAAGTCTGCAACCTTGTTTGTAATTTAATTTGATATTAAATTATTATTATTATTATTCAATATTAATTAATTATTTAATTTAGTTTTTTTGGTTAATAATTTTGCTCCAGGATCATGCGGATGATCCTTGCTCCTTGATCCAGGATCAAGCCCATAGTCCTTTGGACTATGAGCCCAGGTACAATGTACCCTCTGTACCCCTCTCTCACAAGGCCTGGCCTAGTCATCGTCACTCTAAATCTTGTTGAAGAAAGATAGGAGTGATTCGAATGGTCGGAAATGTGTTTGAGCATCAGAACGTGAATGAGATTCAGAACCTGGGGCGTTGATCCGAGAAACCTGAAGAGCATAACACAGTTTCCAAAGGAGGAAGGGTGAATCACAAGGTTCGGGGAGCGAGGAAGCAAATGACAGAAAAGTTTTAGTAGTAAAAAAAACGAGGGTCATATTGCGCACAGCTGCTGACTCCAGCAAAGTGTTGGGCTAAAAAGGCAGTAGCATCAGAAGTAAGGTCGATCACAGTATTACCTCCACATGTTAAGGATGTGTGTGTAAGGGGAATACTTTTTCCTGAGATGCGCCGAACTGTGTCATAAACCTAAGAGAAGGGAGTGTTACTTGTCAAAGAGGACAAGTTGTTGAATAAACTTTTTGTCTTTGAATATCTGGCATAACGGAAACAAAGAAGGGTAAACCCAGAACAATTCACACAGCAGGGTGGCTGTGTACACACTGTGTACACATCCTACCTGACCACTATCCAGTGGTCAGGTAGGATGCTTTTCCCCCAAATTTGCATGTACCGCAAATTTTGGGGGAAGAGCATTGAGACTGACCGTAGCCGTACTTTTGGCAGGCAAAACAATAAAGTGGGTTGGGAACCTGATAGGAATTCAACCAAGATGCCTGTACAAAGATGGGTAAGGTAGGAGTGGAAAAAGTGATAACAAACCTATCAGTCGGTACCCTGTCATCACCAAATTTTCGATTAAGGCGCCTGAGATGTTTTGGAAATCCAGGTTGCACGATTCGTCATCGCAGCAGCAGATTACATCTGACATTATAAATGACACCTTTACTACAGTTCAAACAATGATGAATCAGGACAGTCACCGGAAAGTCAGCAAAAGAAGATATGGCCGACAGGGTTTGAGCCTGTTTAGCATCGCACACTTTAATCAACAGGTTGCTGTGTGAAGCTTGGAAATATCAGCTACTAACCAACAAGAGCAAAGTGTTATGAATGAGGATAGGCGAGACTGACAAAAAACTACCATTGATTCTGTGGAGAACAAGAAATCATGTACGAGTGTGCAAAGCTCGAAAATGGCCTGGGTGAGCGGGAGATAGAATGGGATTTGCCGGTGAAGCCAAGTCACCTGATAAGCACGCCACTGACGGCTTATCACTGTCTAAGGTGTTCATTCAGGAGGGTAGGGGGAGCAGTAGAACACTGGTCGCATGGATCTAAAGTTGTAACCATGAAAGACAAATTAAAAAAAGAGATAATGACCTTTCCCGATCGAGAGTCCCTTACTTTAGGCGCAGGAATACAACATGCTCCAGAAAGTCAGCTTCTGGTCATTTTCACGTGGTCAAAATCTGTGCAGGTCGGCCAGAAGCAGGAAAGGCCCTAAACTGGTGACACGGAACTGGCCTCCGAGGGAGCACGTCACCGTGCTTTAATCCCGAGTCACAAGGATTCGACTGACTACATCATTCCGCACGCACACCCAACCGGCAGGTGACCCTGATTCTCCAAGCATACAGCTGCATATTTGAAGGACGAAACACACTGGTATGTCGAATTTTCAGGAGTGGCATAAAGATGTGCTACCTAACTTCGTGTTGCAGCTTCCATGAGATGGTGAAATTGAAGATCACCGCTCTCCGCACAGATGCTTATCACAGGGCTTGTTTGGTATGCCACTAATGCAATGTAAATTCTAGCATTATGGATGCTGTGGAGATGCGACAAGTAATATAGCCGTGCAGATGAAAAACAACCAAACCATACAAATGCTAAGACCACACCAGTAAATAGTACAGCATCAACATCACCTGGCGATCAGCTTCCCAAAATTGATTAGTTAAGATTCGAAGGATATCCAATGTTTTTTAGCAGTGAAAATTCAACTGACGTAAATGGGAAAGCTAGCTGAGCCTGCGATCAAAAACCAGACCAAGAAAGCGAACTAACTCGTTCATTGCAAGGGTCACTGGAGTAGGTAAGCTCGGGAAAATTGGTATGGTCAATTCACAGCAACTTTGAATTTGCTGACAATGTTGGGGGGTGGTGGCATCAATAGCTTAACAGCGTGGAGCTTATTGTGTGTGTAAGGTGGAATAGAACAAACTCTGCACTTAGTTTAAAGCAATGTTTTGGGGGGGAGGAGGAATATGAGTGAACAAGGGACTGATAAGGCCAGATTTTACAGCAATGTCGGCTCTGTTGTGCCAGGGATGCACACATGACCAGGAATCCACAAAAAAAATGATGGTGTTGCCTTAAGAGGACTAAAGATAAAGGTGACAATAAATGAACGAGACCAACGGATTGGTGAAGTAAAGATCTTAAGTGCTTGAAAAAAACCTGTGTGTGTCGGGACAGATGAGAACATGAAAGACATTGGTGGATGGGCACATTGTAAGTGGATGCGCTATCGTGACCAGTTTTGCTGAGACGATGGAGTACTGGGTGTTATGACCACCACTGAAGGTCCATAAGGCAGGATGTGCAGTCGCACCCGACCTTGTCCGTTTTGGACCCGTCACAGTATCATGGGCACGGAGTGTGCAGCAGAAGCGACTCACATATTCTGAGGCAAGAGTGGAAGATTTCTGAACCAAGCTAAGGTCTGCCAGGAATATGACCTCAGAGGCAAAGAGAGACTTTCAACTAAGACGATCTGTTTCTATTAGTTTGCGCTAAACTCGTGACATGTTGTTAGTAGTCACTAGACCACCATACCACAACAAGAAATAAGAATATGAGAACACAGAAATAAGAACACTGCACAAATACTTATTCCATGAAAAGCAAGTCATTACACAAAATAGCATTACCCAACGACATTGCCAAGCAAGAGATCACTGTATTATGCCTATTTTTTTTATATCTGACTGTATATAAAATTTTAATTCCAGGCTATTAGATCTTATTACTTGTGATAAGGTAAGAATCGTTTCGGAAATAGACCGATGAATCAAAAACGTTGCAAATGTCACAACTACACCAGCTGATGACCAGAAATGGGTGGTAAGACCCTGAATGATGTTTCTTTTCTGAAAAATATTGAGTAAATTTTTTTAAATGACCCAAAAATGGTGTCTTCAGCTTATAAAAGTTAGCGATATTGAACCCCTAAGTGAATTTTACTACTATATGTTTCAATTTCCATGTTCTATGTGTTACAATATTTTTCATTATGTTGAGGGAAATATATTTAAGTATACAAGTACAAATGAATCAAAATTGGAATACCCTTTGTAAACTAAAAGTATCTTACTTTCAAGTAAAATAACTCCTTTTCCCGAAGGTCTCCTATCCATTTTAAAAAAAGGTTTTCCCATGCATGAAGTTTGATTACAGGAATTCCTTTAACAGTTTCTGTTGTCATCTGGAAAATATTAATAAAAAAATCTTCAATTTAATACACGATGCTGCACATTTTCTTTTAAAACCAATAACAAATAAAACGTTAATTGATGCCTTAAGCCTTGCAGATGTTTTTGATTGTAGCTGCTCAATTTTGTTAGACAAAATGTTGTTGGTACAGCAGTTTAGATACAATGAAAACAATCCATATATAATAATTCCAATACATGACCAGCTAAGTCGAGTATGTAACAAATACACATAGGCTAAAAGCTGTAAAAAATTAGATCTAAAACTTTAATTAGATCTCAGTTTCTAAAACTTTCATTGTTGTAACACTTGAATTTTAATGAATAAATTATAACGTTTCCAGGACCCTGTATTTCCAAGCTTTAGTCTAGTTGAAGATCAGACATTATTGTGCAAGTGAGCTAAACCCCAACATTAATAATCATTGCTGAAGGCGGCAACACTAAGAGTTAATTGGAGTGTTGGCGTTTAACCACATCTGAAATAACATAGACTATGTACGCATACTTCAACCAGGCAAAGGCTTGGAAAATTCCGCCCCCAGAATCCACAAGCCTACCTGTAAAACTAGACTCCACACATTAAAGAATTCAATACACATTTGTTCCGTTTTTTCGGCATCAAAATACATATGTTTAATGATTTGATCATTAGTCAGTCTTCTCAATTCATTTGTGCTCAAAGTGATCACTTTTCGGAAAACCAGATTGGATATTGAAGTTTTGAGTTTGTAAGTGATCTGCCGAAATTTGTAACAGAACAACAAATTGAGGTAGTAATGCACAATAATGCATCCATGCATAGCGGATAGTAAAACATATTTATGTGACTGATCTCCCGATGTCATACTGGCTAAAAAGTGAAAGAGAAAAACAAAAACAAGGATCCATGCACATTCTGATGTCAATCTATATAGCCCTACAACAAGGCAAGATGCGCCATAATGTTCCATCAATGATTCCAATAATGGAGCGTAACGGTTTATTGTGCCAGAAAAAGGTGGGAAATTCTGACTTGAAATGTACTCTAGTTTTGCTTGAAGTTGTTCATAAGCATAATGAAATTTGTGATCCACAGCAACTACATCAAACGACGCAGGGAACTCATAGTCATTGGAGTTTTCCAAACTCGCCACATTATGTTTAGCACTAGCTATACCCGATTTACAAAAATGAAAGCAACATTTAAACAAATAGTACAGTTTGCCTGCGTACTGAGTGATCGAATGACAAAGAGCTACTAAATACACCATGTTAGTTTCTGGATCAATGATAATGGTGAAAACCATTAGCAGAAAGTTCAGACCATGGACAATACATTTCATGTAGAGGAAACTGTTACCAATACGTGTGTATAAGATTTCTTTTTCTACATTTTGAATTGGAAACATTATTTGGTAAAGAGTGGCAATGACACCAAAAAACCACCCTACATGGACAGCTGCATGCCCACAGAAATTCCTGGAGTAACCTTTCTCCAGGATAACTAGATATCTGTAATGTGTCAACCAGCTGCCCATTGACACTCCGTTTTGCATACAGCTAACCCACGGTACTTTGTTGTTGGTAAAAACGTCTAATGCAGACTGCATCGCTGAAAAAGCAGCTAGAAAAAGTGTTAAGCGACTTCGAATTTTCAACAAAATAGCCAGGCTCATTCTAGGTATTGCGAATTGTGGCTGTTTCCGAAGTTTTAAAAGATAATAAATGCATGTCATTATAAAGGTGACGTGCATGAAACAATAAACAGTTAGATGCTGCACCCATCTTGGAACAGAGTAGCCATAAAAAGTGACTTCTTTAGGATTTTGAAAAGTTATATATTCTCCCACTTGTTCTGTCATATTTAAAAACTGTCCTATGAATTCAAAGCTGAATTGAGAAAACGGGAACATTTCCGAAATGAACATCCTGAAACGAAACAACCATCCTTAAACATTTTTTCACCTTTCCATGTTAACTCAACTTTCAAAAAACTAAACTTAAAGGAATAATAATATCACTGAGTCTGAAAAATAACTATGATATGTTAATAAGCAAGACTGTCAACTGAAACATTTCATAATGAACACTCGTAATTGAAACAGATAAGCTAACCAAAAAAATCAAAATACAAAAAATGAAACTAAAACAAGCCTACCTTTGGCTGACCAGGTAGAATCCAAAACAAAATCACTTGCTAATGAGTGTTTAACGTTAGCGAGTGTTTTTGTTTTGGATTCTACCCGGTCAGCCAAAGGTAAGTTTGTTTTATTTTCATGTTTTGTGTTTTAATTTTTTTGGTTAGCTTACATACCTGTTTTAATTATGATTGCCAGGGTAGGGAATTGTAAAATTTATATAATGAACACTGCTAACATTAATATAGAATATGAGGAAACATACTTATATACATACTTAAGCTGCTGAAAAAACCCTTCCATAATCAAGTCAATATTAACTCAAGTTTTGTTTCCAACTATTAGCTTTTTTTAAATTAATGTAATAGAATTTAATTATATTTTTCAACAATGGTAGCATATGTACTGTGAGATTAACTTTTGCAAAAATAAAAAAAAGTTATGCTAGAAGTTAATTTTTTTTCTCAATAATCTCAGTAACAAATAAGAGTTTTCAATACTGTATCAAATAGAATAAGATTAAACTTTGCAACATTTAGTTGTATTGTTGTAATAACAATTGAGGTACTCAGAATTAAAGATATATACACACACATCCTAAATCTATAATTCCACAAGTGTATCTGTCTCACCTGTCATTGGCTATATAACTGCTTTGTCAGAATCGAAGTCGTATGACATCATGAAGATTGACATCATGACACTTCCTAACGTCATATGACGTCATGAAGTTTGACGTCATATGACTGTCTGCGTTGCTTTGTCAGTGTTTATCTGCGCAACATCAAAACGTTTTTTACGTTGTGAGCTTCCTTCACTTCCTGTTTATAACACGTGGCTATGAGTTAAATGAATAAATAAATAATGAATATTGTGACAGCAATATGAGCTTAAACAACTTTCCCGTCAAACCATGAGATAAAGCCCAATGTTCAAGTCGTCATGGTAAGTTGGATTTGACGTTTGGCGACTGAAAGATGGTAAGAACTACAAAAAATAGCAAGATCATCCACAAAGAGGGAAGCGATGACAGGGGCATGGATCTGTTCGGAGATGGAGTTGATGGCAACAGCAAACAAGATTGGCGCTACCTTGAGGGACTCCAGTCTCTTGGACGAACCAGGACATCACTGCACCCACCCGAATGCAGAAGGAACAAGAGGAGAGAAACACCTGCAGAAAAAGGGGTAGACTCCGTGAAGGCATGCAGCATACAAGGCCTGAAGGATTCCATGGTGCCAGGTGGTATCGTATCTTTTTCAAGGTCGAAGAACACGCTGACCATGTGCTGGTATAGGAGAAAGGCATTCTGGATGTTGGAGTCAAAGGAAACAACAAGATGGTTGGTGGTAGACTGACCCTTACGGCACTGGAGTGGAGTGAACAACTTGTTGGACTCAAGCCACCATGTCAGCAGTTTTTTCTCCAATATTGTATAGTCTCATCGAAGGTTCAATTCAGGATAGAACAAAAACTTCAATTTGTTGTATTTGTAAATGACCATCGCGAATTGAACAACAACCAAAGCCTTCGCGATAAGGAAACAATGGATGAAAAGAAGCAGACATGGGGAAATGATAGATGAAAGGAGGCAGACGGGTAAACATTGCAAGGTAACTGAATGAGAAGGAACCATACTGAAGAGACCCTAGTGAGTGGCAGGAATTTTGGAGAGTAAAAATAGTTTGGAGTAGCATTATTTAATCTCTATTCTTTCAGACTAACAAACCTATATAGCGGCTACGTGGCTGTAAATGCAAATTTGTCACTTTTAGTCCTACACGTTATTATGTAATGAGTAACGTTTGTAAAACTACAATTATTGTTGTTAAGTGGTTTAAAATAATCACATTAAATGCTTCTGCTTATAGGTAAATACCACTGTTAACTAAACTTTAACCTTCAAGAGCATTTAAACAATGTTTTTCTGTTTATCATTCTAAACTTCATTGAAAGTGAGCCAAATCTAGCAAGCCCACCTTCAGCAAAATAAACTCAGCAAAATAAAAGTTTGGTAAATTTTGCTTTAGGTTAGTGAGAAAAGTTTAAGAAAAATATCATTGTGGCATATTTTAATGTTGTTGTATTGGCCTAACCTGATAACTAACCCATAAACACTGGGCTAGGTTAGTTAAAAACAACGACATCTTTATTTTTAACAATCTTTTAAATAAACCTCACACTCCAACCCAAAAGCAAAGTTTACCAAAAGTCCTACACCAAATAATTGCTAGAAGCATATACGAGGACTGATTTTTTAAAATTTATTAAAAACATATATACCAGTTATTGGACACTGGCCCCTTTAACGTAATCTCCTTGGGAAGCTATACATTTTACTTACTGCTGGATGAGAACTCCTCCAGCAATTTTTCTTTAATTTCATCAGTTGAGTCAAATCTCTGCCCTTTCAACAGTTTCTTGAATTTCGGAAACAAAAAAAAGTTCGCAGGAGCCAGGTCTGGTGAGTATGGAGACTGGGGGATGACGGTAATGGCATTTTTTGTGCAATAATTGCGAATGAGCAACTCAGAATGAACAGGCGCGTCGTCATGGTGCAGCACCCACTTCGCGACAGCTCTAGTCTCTTCCTTCTGACAGCCTCGCGCAAATGACTCAGGGTTTCAATGACAACGTGATCAACTCAGACATTCATCCCCCAAAAGCCTCTTGCAATATTTGAAAATTTTCTGTAAAAGTTTTGCCTAACTTCACACAAACGCGTTCTTCTTTTTGATTCATTTGACAAAAAATCCCCAAACACGAAAAACTTGTTTCACCAAAGTGTCTGTTACTTCACAACAAAGAAGGTTATCGCGAATCTAAAAAAACAGGTGAACACAGGAAATTTCACAGCTAATAATGCTACCAACCGTACCACACTCTTGACGCTCCGTTGGCACGCAATTAAAAAAGTCTTGGAACATTTCGATCAGCACTCGTACATGTTAGCACATGGTAAGAAACATCTTGAAAGTTAGTTAGTTATTTGGGTTTTAGAGGCGCACCAACTGCCAAGAGGCTTGTTATATGGCACCCACTGAAACATAAAACCTAAATAGCACTATATAAGTTGATCAAGACCCGACAGCTTCAAGAACCTATACACACGATGGATGGTGCGAACGTGGTTCCCTAACACCACCGGAAGCGTGGGAGGCAGGAGGCAGCGTCTGCGAAGGGGTTCGTAAAGTGGGCAATCCACCAGGACGTGCTGAACCGACACCTGCATATTACATGCAGAGCACCAACCAAGGTGGAATCTCCTTGCCCATACTTCTGACATGAAAAGCACCGCAAAGGATTAGGAATAAGTGACCTAACCGGGAGATTGATGTACGCTGCTTTGATCTTTGTTGGCAGACTAGGAGTGGCAAAAGTAAGAATAAATCTTCCCGTCTCAACTCTCATTTCCCTGTTTTCGCGTCAGACGTCGAACCGCTACTACATGATGTCGCTGCATTTCCTGGACTATCTCTGCATCAGTTGACAGAAGTAGCTCACGATCATAAATGACTCCTTTGCAGGAGTTTAATGACTGATGCACAGCCACTGTAACATGAGAGCCAAAAAGTGTCTTCATGGCAGAGAGTTTCCGCCCTTGTTTGGCATTTCGCACGTTAATTAAAAGGCTCCCGCTACGTAGCTTGGACACATCCTGAGGCTCACCAATCTCTGCAATTAATTGACGATAGAGTCGAATAAGAGAAACCGCCGTAAATGTACCATCTATGCGAGTAACAAGAAAAAGCGTATTATCTGTAAGAGGAACAACAGGACGAACACGCGACAAAACACCAACTACACCAACATTTTCATTAGTCACAGAAGGAGAGGGGTTTTTCGCATTAATCACCATGATTATTTGCAGGTGTTCAACCTCCATGCTCACCACTCACCACGGAGCCCTACAAGAGAATGCCCAAAGGGGAAAAATCAGCTTTGGGACACCAGTGATACATGGAAGCTATAGCCTCAGAGACCACCCGTCTGCCATCCGGACATTCCCTTTTGGATCATCCTAGCTGGTGCAGAACAGCCAAACCCCAGAAACATTAAAACCCTGCACCAGCAGCCGTTTCCCCAGTACCAGGTTCCATATAGAGGTCCCGTCTCGGTCGAAGCAGAGGCCAAAGCAGTGTGTTGGTCGGCACGTCCTCTAAGTACCTGGAACATGCCTACCTCAACTGCCAGGATCCCCCTTGCCGCCATACGGGTCGCAACGCACGGCAACTGCGTCAGTGGCGTTCAGCGTACATCAAGGTCCAACATCTTGAAATATTTGAACCTGATGCATGCAGATAGTTGTAAGAATTAAATTTCTGTACTTGAAAAACTTAATTTCATAAATATAGATGCAGTGAAACAATGCCCGAAAAAACCTAAGGCAAGTCACTGCCGAACAAGAACGCACAGGAGGGGGGACAAAACTGTGTCACTCATCGAGTACAACTAACTCGTCCTTGCAGCAATGTGTGAACACCATGTAGGGCCCCAAACTGTATGTTACCTGTTCTGCAGAGTGATGTACGTGTAATGTTGTCAGTCAGAGAATCATATTGCTTTGTTTCATCATCACTGTGTCATATCTATTGTGTTTATTACCTTTATCTTTTCTGCCTTCCTTCAAAGTCCATCTTTATCATTGCTGTTCAAATCTTGGGCATCTCCGTGTACAAATGTGGTGGCATATGCTACCTGCAGTTCAGGCAGTGTAAGTCTTTAGGAATGTTTGCAATGTGGATTCCTGATCAGCAACTATGTTTCGCATTGGCTGATCTCATTCGTGTTTCTACATAGCTACAACTAGACTCTCCTGTGCGTGTTACATTCACTTTCCTGCTTCCCACTATCCGGCCCTTGCTTTCAGGAATGCTTTATTCAAGTAAACATTTCAAATTCAATGTTTTCTTTGCATACATGTTAATCCAATTACAAAACCTCGTGAAGTATCGCTCAGTGCATCCCCATCTCAGCTGATGGTCGATCCACCCTTTTTGCTTCGCAATGCTTCCCAAGCTTCCTGTTCTTCATCTACAACCACTGCTTTTTGCTATTCCTGCATCAATGGCACGGCAAACAATCTCTAGTTCATCATGTTGGAAGACGCAGGTATGGCCTGTGGTCTCTGCAGGTCAGAACGGACAGAATTTTCTTCTGCCCTCATCCTTGAAGAGATCAGAGCTTAAACTACTCATTTGCAAGAACAAAACACTAGAGTTTTATCCAGACCACTTTGGGGAGAAATTCCCCCCCCCCCAATTTAAAAAAAAAATGTTTTTTCTGAAATTTGTTTTTGGAAAAGAATTTTTAAAATTACTTACTGCATTCCAGCAATGGAATAACAAGACACAACAGGACATTTTGTTTTATTCACCTGGTGCAGACCCTATCTTAAAATATTGCATTCAAGTTACTGTAACTTGTTTTATCTTCCCTTCCCGCTTACTCACATGATGAAAGTTAGTCGCCTTCGCCTAGCAAACTGCAACTTATTGCTTGGAGAAGAAGAAAACTTTTCCACCGAACACTACACATACAGCACACTTTATAACTATAACCAAGTCCTTTTGTTTTTTTTGCTGAACTTAAAAAACTTTATAACTGTTTAAAACCCACTTGTAATATCCATGCAGATCAGTGGTGAAAGAATGACCACAGGCCTACAAAGGCCCCATTCATTTACCTGGGAGTGTTCTAGGCATTAATGATCACAGTTCTGTAAATGTGGGCCAGAAAAGGTTAGCTGTAACTTACAGCAAGAAAAAACTTACCTAAGATGAATTTCATCAAATGCTAGTATCAAAAACAGTATTAAGAAACTGAATAACTCATGCATGATTGAGTGTGCCACTAAAAGATTTCGAGAACTAATAAAAAGGCATATTTGAATAGTAAACCATATATTATATAAACATTTCAAGCACCAAATAAAATATTAAGCTAGGACACAGTATGGATACAAGATGTCCAAAAAGCTCAATACTCAAGATATGGCAGTTTATTCCAATGGTTAAACAAATCTTACAACCATTGCTCAAACAGTTCACATATTAAAATGTTATATCTGGGTAGTTTTGATTACCCATTATAAAGTAAGAAAACCAAGAATAAAAAGGTATGTATTTATTATATGTTTAAGTTAATTTCCATTTTTAAAACTAAAGTTTAAGTTTGTTTTTCTCCTAGTTAACTAGATCTAGCAAAATGATAAACCATCCCATCCTTTGATGGTTGATTATAATTAATCATATATTAGCTATCATCCAAGATATCTTCAAGCCAATCTTCAAAATTTCCCTCTTGTTTTGTCTCTGAAATAAAATTTTCATTATAATTCAAAACCTAAAGAGTTAATACAAATATACAGTCCTAATTCTCACCTGGAAATAAAGTAATAGGTTGATTTGTTTCATGCCTTGTTTCTGGGTTTGACATAGTTACTAAAACAAAAGTAATTTGTAACTAAATCAAGTTACTAAAACAAAAGTAATTTGTAACTACAAGAATTCGTAATGGCAGTACAGCGATTGAAAATATGCCCAAATATTGATTTAATATAAACAAATTGAATTCAACACCATAAGTGCTTGCCCTTTAACAGTGACTAAATTATTGCACATACTAGGCGGCGCCGCATGTTTTGAGCAGTGCAGTGGCGGAGCGTGGTGTCACTAGCACCACGCCGCCACCGTTGACTGTTTCACATAACCTCCGCAGCACAGAAAGCAGTGGCAAAAGCGGAGCTTTTCAACCAAGCTGAAATACTCCACATCACCAGTGCGTCGCAACCAATCAGGAGTAGCCTGGATGGCTCCCAGAGCATCCACAAAATTCATATTTTGGATTTGAATCATCATTTTAATAGTACTTCATCCTGTAGCTGTTGTTTGTAGGTTTTTTAGATTATTTACTTAGATTTATAGATAATTTCATATTTTTAAAATAATATATTATTTTTTTAATAGAAAACAAAGATTAAAATTATTTTAAATAATACTGCATATATAATTTATATATTACTAATTTATGTACTGTATATATATGATACTACACATATTAGCAAGTTAAATGAACTTATTTATTTATGAATTTAAAATTTATTACAATAACTAATGGTTTTTCAGCTAAAAGCGCTTAAGCGTTCAAAGTCAAATGGAAATGTGGCCAAAGAGCCAAACAAGTTGCAGCAGATATCATTGTCACATGGAACATAGGGATGGCGTTTCTAATTGTGCATCAAGCAGCGTTATGGATGATGAGGTGGCGCTGAGCAGTGGTTGGCTCGGTAATCACTTCGTGGCGTGCTGATTTTGTCACTCAGCTCATACACCGCGCCGCTAGAGTATGTGCAATAGGCTTGTTAAGAGAAGGAGAGGGTGTACTAAAACCAAAAAACAAATGTGTGTGGTTCATCGACCACTAAGACTTTAAAATATTTTGCCATATATTATAAAGAAATTGGCCTATGTTTAAATTACAAAATATACTTGGAAACTGCACATTGGCAAACAATTATTCCTTAATGGAATTGGATAACCATATTGACCAACTGTTTTAATGTAACTAGAAAAACAAAACTTCAGCTATGTTCAATACAAAACAAAATTCTGATTTTTAAATGCAATAAATTGATGAGTTGGGTGGAATAACCACTGAACTCAAAAAAGTTTTAAGAAAAAAAGGCAAAGAACGTGCGGCACCTTCAAATTTAAGTTTACCAAATTTCTGTTAACCGTTTATTTATAAAAGTAAAGTGAACAGGTTTTGAAAAAATTCTGTTAATTTCAGTTGACAGGCTAATTTTAAAATGCAATTACGCCGTTATCCCAAATATTGTGCTAATTTATAAATGCATTTACACCGTTTTTCCAAAGATCAGTATCTTTTCCATTGTTTTGGAAAAAAAGCAAGAGAGTGAAACAACAAGGAAGTGAAGCGACAAAAAAAATCACAAAAAAACAAACAGATTTATAATAGTGGCGTTCCATATTCTTGCTCCAAAATGTCTGAAAGTGCAAATTATATGCAACCCCATGTCTTTATGCTATAGACTGGTCTAAAACTATTCCATTTTAAAAATAACGACGCAAGTAGTTTTACGCCTGTTTTCCACCCAACTTCTCAATTATATTCTTCTTAAATAACACATGTAAGAAGCAAGATTGTATGAATTTTCATCATTGGTTGCATAGCCATATAATGCACAAATAAACCCACACCAAAGACTAACCAACCATAAAACTTACCAATTGAAGAATTTTCCACTTGTAGTCCACTTAAGGATAGCAAAACGTCTAGTTCCTTATCAGTCGAATTCTCTTCTAGAGAAGCATTGGCTTCAATCGTGGGAATATACGAGTCCATAGTTACTTTCTTGATTTCAAGTTCAAGATCAGGCGAGTCATTGCAAAGCATAGTTTCACTGGACAGTTCAACTTCATCAAATACCACCATGTCCAAGTGACGGTCACGTTCACTTTTTATTTCTTCAGTATTGGCATAATTATCATGATTAGGAAAATGCCTTAAATCAGAAGTATATTTAGCAAGGTTATCTTTTGCATGAACATCAAATTTCTGCACAAGTTTTGGCTAAAATAAAGAAAAGAATTTCAATCGATCACTAGCGTGTAAGAAAAGTAAATAAAAAATGCTAACAATGTTTTCATAACAGTTCTTAAGCAACCAGATAAATGCATTAATAAAACATACAAATTATTGGCTGTTAAAACAAAACTATACAAAAATATACAACCTTGTGTATATATACATAAATCTTACCGGAAAGTATTCACGTGGAAGCATTAGTCGGTTAGGTAAAGAAATGCAGAGCATTGCTTTGCCTAAATCTTCACTATCCAGTAACAAAAATTCCGACTGGTTTTCAGAATTAATTCCCCAATCTAATTCGTCTTTTAAACGAAAATGGTTTTTTCCACCTATAAACACACAAAATTTTTTCATGTGAAATATCTGTAATAATCCTCAGGATTTCATAGTTATTGGCATTGTCTGACCTTTTTATTTTAAGATACTTTTATATGTATGGTCAAATAAATGTGTCACTTCCCTTGTTAGGTCCACACACACCATTATCTAGGTTGTGCAAAAACCTTGTTAGATTTCAATCAACCACTTGTCAACAACCCAATAAATTGGTTGTGAGATCAATTAATTCCCTCATTGGCATGCATATATGAATCATAGTGCGTGTGTGTTTATTTTTCTCTGTCTGTAGTGATTAGCAGTAGTTCAACTACTTTTACAGTAATTACTACGTAGTTATAACTATTTTATCTATGTAAAGTAATTACAACTACCTAATTCAATTACTTCACATGGTAGTTACCTACGTAGTTTAACTACTACCAATAATGCTAATAACCAGTGCTGTTTTTCTAAAAAAATGTTAGGTGATACGCTAAAATAAACATAGATACTAATATCGATATATTATATCGATATTTTTTTCGGCGATATTATATTTATACGTCGTCGTTGACTTGTGGTAGCAGGTCGTAATAAGAACTTTCACACGCGTAGTCTTGCGTAGTAGTTGTTGCAAGTAAACACTGTTAGTGTGTTGTTAAACTTACAGGTATTAAACAAAAGTGTCAATAAAGAAAATATGAATACAT
>JAQIWH010005025.1:0-15527 GCA_034695005.1 Cryptops parisi
ATATATATATATATGAAACCCTATATAATATTTAAATATTTAACACCCTATATTTAAATTTAGATATCTCAACCTATTCTTAGCACAATGTGATAAATACTAAACACAGAAAATATTTTAAATAAAACGATTCTTTTGTTATGAATAAGCTTACTTCACAAGTATATTTACACATTTCACACAAATCCATTCTGCATACAAAACACTACACAAATTCCATTCAACTCCAAAAATGTATGCATTTATTTCAAGACTACTTCTCTCTTACAATATCGTAATGTTATGTACTTTGTGAGAAATTAAATACGGTACATTATTGTAGCATTTATACTACATATTCATTGTGAATACATACTACAGTAAAACTACATGAATTCATCAAAATTCAGTAAAGAAACTATTGGTTTAATTTCAAAAACCTTGTATTGTCTTACCTATGGTCTTACAGTACCGTAACACTTTCAATTATTTTTATGTACTTTGCGAGAAATTAAATAAGATAATTATGTAAAAAAAAATCTTACCTTGGAGACGACACTTACCGTTTCATCTTGTCGGTTTCACGTTGTCTTGTTTCTTGAATTTCACATTTTCTCAACTCGTTGTAATAAGATTCTACTCACAAATTATTACGGATTGGTTTTCGCCATATTCAAAGTATATAAAAAGATCACTAAAGAACGAGAGAAGAAACCAGATGAAAATAGTTTCATTCTGCAGCACTTCTGTTAAAAAACGATGTAATCGAGAGTAGCACAAAAAAAAATTCTAGTTCTGAAAATTTACATAAGTCTTCAAGATCACGTGGGTTTAAATATGTAAAGATGTAAAATATGTTTAAATATAAAAAATATTTTGATATCAAAAATTGTTAAAAAGTTGATATTTTGGACGAAATGATTACTCATCCGATGTTTCGAATTAGCATTCATAATGAAACATTCAAATGAGTTAAAGTTACAACATTCGAAACAATAAGATATCTTATTGTTTCAACAAAAAAATTATGATGATCTCATTAATGCAGTGTTCGAATTTTATAACGTAAATGGTTTCGATTACCAAAATACAATTGCAACTCACACCATTTCAAATGTTCACCTAGCCGTTAAAATCCAGACTTTTAAATAAACAATATTAAACGGACATTATATAAAAATTGTACTTTTCTGTTAACCGAGAGGCCGCTTGTGGCCCTTGGGTATAAGTTCTAGTTTGGGTTAGATAAAATAAGCAGAAACGTATCAATTTTATGATTAACAAGAAATTATTAATGTATTTTTAACAAACCTGAATAAGTATTGATACTCATAGACGATAGTTTCGTTTAGAAACAAGAACAACCGTGTTCCCCGTTAAAAGAAAAGTACCAAAATCATTTATGAGACTTCGAAATTGAAAATTGATTTATGTACAGTGATTTTCTATAGTTATCACGTAAATCAAAATTTATTTATTTTAATCAGTGTTTTTTTAATTTTATATTGTTACAAATCTTTTTTAATTCTTGAACGTAAAATTGATGGCGGATTTATGAAGGTGGTTTTAGGGGGGTTCAAACCCCTCCCAAAACATGTTTAGTTCATTGCTGTTTGAATGTTTACATGGGGAAAAAGTGGCAAAAACGGCTAAATTGTGCATTTTTTGGGTCTAAACACTTAAAGCATTCATTTTGAGCTTGGTTTGCCACGAAAACAACGTAATTTTTAGACATATTAGTCATGAAATGTCAGGTAAACCCCTCCCCCTAAGAAACGATTCTAAATCTGCCTGTTTATTGAGAAATTATCTCATGTTGCTCCGCAACATATGATGACGTCACATGACGAAGCAAGTTTTTAGCCAATGACACGCGAGAGACACACAGACACAAAAACCGTTATCGTTTTATATTATAGTAGATATTAAATTTTGCGCCTAAACTTAACACGTTAATGTTATGCGCATATAACGAGCCTCATCTGTATGTTTTTACTTCTCTTATAACTGAAAAAATAAAATCATATGATTTGAGTAATTATTTCATGTCATTTATCTTCTGTTCCACATCGTCATACAGTATTATGAATGTAACATCGCTTTTAATATAAGCCCACCAACTTTACTTCATATAATATTCTTACCAAATCTCTATTTTACTCTGTGGCAATGTAGCCTACATTCCTTTCGTTCTTGATATAAAAATGTTTTTCTTTCTTATAAACAACGCGTACTAGACATCGGTAAAGGCTCATAACGCACATGGCTAAAATTCTAGTAACAACAATAATAACGAAACAAAATTTGGTCTAAAAGAGCAATAGCCTAGTAGGCAATAAGCCCAAGCTTTGCAATAACTATACTACAAAGGGGACAGTTGGAGAAGAAAGGAGATTTTTTCTTCTTCAAAAAACGAGGGTCCTGAGTCGTCGGAAAGTCCTCGATCAGAAGCCAAAGAGGATGTCAAACATGCGGCGACGAGTGGAAAGCTTCGCTTAAACATTATTGTAACCAACGAGCAGAAGGAGAAGTACGGCTATTGTTACTACCCTAACATTTTTTCTGTGTATGTATGTATATATATATTTATACACACACACTGTGAATCTAGGAGAGAAACGAAATTTGGGGAAGCGAATGTCGAAAAGATGACAATGGCAATGATGATAATGTTGATCTATCAACATCATCATCCGTCTATTTGTTTCCACTCGTCATCTCGATGAAAAGCCCGCTTCAGCAAACCAATTCGCTTTGTCGTTTGTTTACTCGAAAACTTTGAAAATGGGTGAATGAAAAAAATATATATATTATATATATAGAAAGTCACGAGAAAGATGTTGAAGGGGGTAATTTCCCTTTAGAATGACCATTTCTAGAAATAATATTTTATATACAGGGTGTTTAAAGAATATCGTTACACTCTGACAAGGCCCTACCCTAAGTGACAAATAATAACAATTGTAATAAAGGAACGAGTTATGCATCAGTCGATAGAAAAGCTCTTATGGGTATAAAGGGACATAAAAAAGGACGTAAAAAAACCGTAAAATAGGACATTATTTCTTATGGGAAAATTCAGCTCGAAAGTCAAATAACATGAAAGTTGGACCATTTCCTCTATTTGAAGTTCGAGGGTCCACTGTATATGTATCAGTAGGCCTATCAAAGCAATTTATATTTTGAAAAATTATAAAATTTATGTTGAAATCACCGCTTTATTTAAATTAAAAGCAGGCTTCTTGGTCGCTAAATTGCTCATTGTCTACAACTTTTTTTAAATTGTTCAATATGCTAAAATCCAGATGTTGTTCGAATTCTTTATACAAAAAGTATAAAATAATATTCTTCAATTGAAAAGATTACTTTTTGAGTTTTCATTACTCAAACACTCCTGAGTCAGATTGGTAACGTAAGTGACCATTTACTGTAACGATAAGTGACCAGTATTTTATTTTATTTTTTTAAACATGAAGTATTTTAAATACATCAACAAATCTTTGATCACCAAAATCCTTATATTTCTCAAATCATAGAAACAGAACAGGAATAAAATTGCAAATTTAACCTTCACAAAGTACTGTCACATTTTATGTAACGTAAGTGACCGTTGCATTTTTATTTTATTCATCATTTACAATGAATAAATTTATCAAACCTCGTTGAAGAAGTCAAATATAACTTCCATCAGTCTCTAAGAGACATGGAAATGTCTCGCGCTTTGGGTAAATATTTATATGTATATTCCTATAGTATAGCTACATATTGTATCATTTAAACTAACTTCCACTAATTGTCGTTTGCGAATCCCTAACTTCTGCTATAAAAGATAGGCCTATACAATATACAGTGTATATACAAATATGATTTTCGAATCCAGTTTCTAAATCTAATAAAAGAGGGCGTTGGATGAAATCAATTTGGTTTGGTGACCATAGTGTGGCTGAGGAATTTATCCGAAGCCTTTTTCTTCTCACAGGCTTATGGGATAGGGGGCTCAGGTGCATGTGTGGGGTAAGCATTACCCAATGGTTGTTTTGGCCCAATGCATTGTCATTGCTTGCCAACTGATGCTGTTTGTCGTTCATTTTCTCCTCCTCCACATTGGAAGAAACCTGGATTAGCCATCGCCAGCAGCAACACATTTTTACAACCAAGACCAAGAAGAAACATTTTCCGACAAGAATCAATTTTAGCCCTATATACTACCCAGTTTCGAAACCCAACTTTTGCAGTACCATACTACAGAAACTACACAGAGTACAGTGCACCATGACCATATTCAACCCAAAATAGGAACAACGAATTTCAACACTCTTACTACTAAGGACACGTTCAATACGTATTCATTTTAGACATTTCCTACACGTGTATGCCAAAGTATAGCTTAGCATTAAAACTGTTAAAAATCTCTTTCACGATTTAAATTAAAAAAACAAAAACCTGCTGGATTATTTATTCACAATTAAAAAGTAACTGTAATTTGTTTTTAAAATAAGTACATTAAAAATGCTTTTTAAACGTTATTTTTATATACAAATATACTGTACGTATGTACATACATAATGCAAAAAATCCATTTTTGATATATGCATGTTTCGATTAAAGCGAATTAAAATGTATGCAATCTTTGAGCAATTTCGATTTTTAATTTATGCATGTTTTGAGTAATTCCATTTTTGATTTCTGCAATTTTCGATTTATTTATATATATTTTTAAAATAAAGTTTAAAATAAACTTTACAATTTAGTTTAATCTGGTCATTGCATCAAGAAAGCATACATTAACCCGCAAAATCGATTGACAGTATTTATCAGCACGCTGCTGATAAATAAACGTGCATGTTGTGAAGTTCTTGTTTGCATAATATCATATTTTGAATTTACCGCCATAGCGGATGAATACATTAAGTTGCGCAGAAACAGCGCAAGTCCATAGTTAGCGGACATGGAGTATAGTTTATGTGAAAGACTTATGATGCAGTCTTTGATTTATGTGTGAAGAGCTTGTTCTCGTTTTATGCTTTTTGGTACATCACACTATACTGTATATTCTCATAAACGACTGCAGATGGCAGTATGGCAATTCCCAGCTCGCTCACTCACAAATTCACAACTCACTCACAAGTGAAGCTAACATAAAGAGTATAAAAACACACTACCAATAACAACATCAACAAAAACAAAACGATTGGCAATTAGACAAGTATCGTCAACATTGATCCAGTTAAAAGACAAACAACGTCTTTATTTTAGCAAAAGTATACCGGCAGTACTCAGTCTTTCTTCTCGTTCAATTTCTCTCACGATCAATAAACAAGTAAATAATAATAATAATGATGATAAAAATAGACATACAAACAAAAAAGAAGAAGAAGAAAACTTCCGATATACTGGTTTGTAGCTCGGGGCCAACATGGCCATCCATCCAATCAACTAGTGAACAGCAAGAGCACTAAGCTTTCTGTTCAAATGTTTGCAGTCGATTTTAACAGGTGATTAAGTGCTGCTGCTGCTGCCTAATTGCCGTCATTAGGTTTTCAGTTAGTCGATGATGTCGTTTAAAGCATCTAATCGCTTCTGTTGTCGAAAAGAGAAAACGTAGAAATCCGGAAGCGATTGTGGCACACACACAACTCATCATCATCTTCTCTTCGCCTATCATTTCCTCGTGCATTCACAAAGACACCCTAAAGGCATAATTTACTGTGATTTTTACCCACCCCACCAATGGGTGCAATATTCTCAACCGTTCGTACCATATTTTCTTTTTTTTTAATATAAAAAGTTGTTCGCTGCCAACAAAGTCGAAAATTTCTCAAAAAAAGAAAAAGATTAGACGTTTGATCTTTATGCATCTCAAAACGTACCTAATGAAAATCACTTTTTTGAAAAAAAAAGGCACTTATTTTCGACTGAGATAATCAGAACGTAGTATTGAATAAGTGTGTTTTTTTTCGTTATGTATAAAATCACACAAAATAAAGTTGTAAGATGACGAAAAAATGCTTATAAAGTGAAAATGCTATCAATTGATGACTGACTGAAACTGTGTCTGGAATGTTTCATGTTATTTATCTTAAACAAGAACCGAAAATGGCCAATTGCGATTCAAAACACAAATACGAAGATAATGTACATACAATAGTAGTGAAATAAATTTAACTGTATGTTAAATAATGTATCAAAAAATTTTAAAATATATACAAAATCGAATCTAATATTGCTTATACATTCAGTATAAACCGTTTTCGATCTTAATTCTATGCAAATTCTGTGCATACGTAGCACAGAAAAGTGAAAAATCATAACAATAACAAATGTGTTACCACATCAACACAAACGTAAGCATTATACAATACGTAGAAGAAGAAACACAATAAACGAATGTTGCGAAGCAACATGAGATTTTACGGGATTTACTTAAATCAATGAATTATATTTATGAATTAAACCAATGAATTATCTCCCTCACTTTTGACGGGCATACAACTAGTAAATATTAGTAAATATGATGACGATGTATATAGTATTAAGTAACTTCGTTATATAACTATAAATACAGTACGGTATATTAAGTAACTTCCTGTTCGTGTATAACTTTCGCGATTATATACAGTCGACACGAACCAAAAGAGAAACTACGGGAGGTATAGATATAAAGGTTTGCAACTCGCGAACGATACGAAAATCCAAATTCGATTTCAAAGTAATTTCATTATTCGATCGACAGAAGCAACCGAGCTGAAACAGAGCCTCTTGCAGTACCGACGACGACTCGATTACATTTGATGGATGTTATTACGACGCCAACAATTGTTCCAAAATGGAACTCACCGATCGGTTTTTGTCTCACTACTATGCTCCTCATTGGTCGACTTCACCCAACAGTTGCTACTCTCACTGGAACCTCTTTTTTTGCACTCCCCTTATATTCATCCTCTCTTTCTCTCTCTCTCTCTTTTTGCTCCCCTTCATTTTCCCGTATAGATCCCAGTCGACTTTATTAGGGTTGTTTTCCTCCCCTATGAGAGGGTAGGGGTCAGAGAATTTTGAGTTGGCAACTGGTTTTACGTCTCAATCGTGTGGAAAGAGATTTTTCGTTTTTGTTGTTCGGTCATTGTCAAACTGTGGTTGGGGAAGTTCATAAGATTAAACTCATCGATGATTAGCTTAAATAAATGCAGATAGGATAGTTGTTTAGTCGACCGAAAGTGAACACGAAACACAATTCGGGGGATAATACTTTTCCAATCGTCCACCGATTAAGACACCGTAATACCTTTTTTTCTACCCCCTATCCATTCATAAAAGACAAGACATATGGTGAGTTTTAACTAAGTTACCGCCTATCCCTCATCTATTGAAAGTTGAAAAATGGCAAAAATACAAATATAAATCATTCTAAACATAAGAAATACTTACACTGTAGTTTATGTAGTATATCTGTATATAAAATATATCTGTAACCAATAAAGTTCGTACGGTTATTTTACTATTTATCTCCCTAAGGACAATAGCTTTGAAAACTGCATGGACTTTATTGGTTTACGTGAGCTACTGTTGGCTATAATAAGCTTTATTATAATATACATGAACTGATATTCTTGATTTATGTAAGTCTGCTATTATGCGATGGGAACCATGAAAGTTCCCATCGCATAATAGCAAGTACCGGTATATGACATTATATTATATATATAGTGCCATTTTTCTTTGAAAAAATGTTAGGGGGTACCCAAGATCAACATTTATGTAAAAAATCGATAAAGTATCGACAAAAATCGTTAAAAATTTAAAGTTAAATTATACGCATATACCCTAAAAAAGAGCACTGGTTATATTTAAGAAACCTTCGCTATTATGCGATTCCGTAAGGTGGTACATAAGCGTGAATGAACATTTCTGCACCTAGCATATACCACAAAGTGTCCGCCATGTTTGACGCAAATAATGGTCGTCGTTGGATTGTTAGTTTTTTTCCATGTTACAAAAATTTCAATAATATGCGAGATTTCCTCGCAATAATTTGAAAAATTCATTTGTGCACTCCCGCACTGAATAATCCCATAATTTTTTCGCACACATAACGAACTGGAAAAATTTCTCATCACAAAATAGAAAAATCGCATACATGAAATTCGTTTAAATTGAGAAAACTCCCTGTATAAAAGTATAAATTAACAACAGCGACGCGATACAAAACACTATATACATATATAGACTACATGTGATGTATACAGTGTAAGGTGACAAATTGCTTTTCACGCTTAACTTGTCACAGTGCTGACAAAAAAATAAAACAAAATTGTAACAAGATTTACAGCTTAAATAACGTGGTCGTGTGGCTGTGCATCATTAAGTGTATTCGAAATAATCGTTCATTTTTACGCCATTCATTATATCCCCTATGCCGTGCTACGAGCGATGACTTTCGGGAAGACTACTGACGTCACTCATCTACTCGTTTTCGATTGGCTGAGAGGCGGGTCCGACCGCATCATTATCCCGAAAAATGGGCAGAGTTGACGTTGCCCGTATATTTTTCAGTGCTCTTTCCAAATGTTAATGTAGCATTTATTTTTTTGTTGAACAGTTGCCGATTTAAATTGTAGTGCACGGATTTTCTTGTACAAGGCAAAATCGATACGCGCTGTATACTAACAAACACGTTTCCAGCATCGGTAAATGAAATCCGTAAGTTTTCAATAACAGCAAAAATATAATTTTAAGATATAGGCTTATACTCAGGTATATTTTGTTATATACCTTATTTTTTTTAATATGTTTGGAATTTGTAATAATTTAGATCTTTGTATACTGTTTGGGATTTTGTCCTTCCTTACAAACATATCTTTTACGTTAGCAATATTATTTATACGTAGTTTAGTACAGTTCTGATTTTCTGTTCCATTCGGAATGTGTTAGTGTTACTATTAAATAAATATTTTTAAAAAATAATGCATGATTAAATTTTAGTACAGCAAGACTTAATAAACTCACATTTATGCGATTTAGCTAATTAAAAAATAAATTCTGCTAGATGCTCATTATATGCGACAAAATTGTTTAATAATGGGATTTTGCGGGGTGATGGCAGTATTGTCATGGGGAATGTCATGCGATTTTCAATTTATACAACATTTCAACAGAACGTAACCCTCGCGTAAATCGATGACCTCTTGTAGTTAGTTCCGTATTTACAGTATATAAAAGAGAACAAATAAAAAAAAATAGGCAATGCGGGTCCAAACAAAAAAATAGAACCTTATTGGTACGTCTATACGTACTAACAGAAGATCTATAGCTATTTCTACTTGACCGAAGTAAAAGCAAAGATGAAGAAAGTAAAAATAAATAAAGTATAAAAAAAAGGGACACAAAACGAAATTTCTCTTTCTTTTCACGAATTGGTTCACATCCCTCGGCGGCAACAGCAGCAGCAGCAAGAGTTCGATGTCAATTTCCTGTCTGTCGAGCAGACTTATTTTCCGATAATCGACCACTGACGCGCTCGATCGGTGACATAATGCAATTGCAAGTAATCGCATCCGTGACAGCCCAGAAATTGAATAAATGTTGTACGGCATGCGCCGAGCCTAATGTCAATTTGTTGCTGATGCGCCTACGGTGGCTAACGAGAGGATGGTAAACTCATCTAATTAAGGCGCGTGGACGGCCATCCATCCCACCACCACCACCCTTTTGCTCTTCCCACTATAACTACTACTACTACCCCCCCCCCCTCCCTTTACATCCCTCACCCCTTTTAGCCTCTTCCTCTACCACCAAAGGGCGTTCGCCAATGGCGTCCCGCAGACGAAAGGGTTCAAGTGCAATAGCGTGAAAGCTTTGAAAGACTATTTTATAAGCCCGCATTTTCTCCGTGAATCGATGAAAGAAGAATTCGATTTACAAAAATTTTATAGAGAGATCTATATAAGCTGTGGATGTAAATTTTTAGTGTTGTTTATATAATTCACAGTATGGATACCCTCAATCTCTCGATCAACTTACAGACATGTCTAGAGTTCAAGTTTCAAGACGCTGTTTGTTATATTTTATAGTTTGTTTTGAAAATCTTTGTTCAAAACTTGCTGCTTTCACTGCGAAAATCACGTTTACAAACTATATTCTCCAAAACAGTGAATTCAGTTCAAATAGCTTGTTTTGAAATTTTTTGTTCAAAACGTGCTGCTCTCATCACTTGTCAGTGCGAAAATCACATTTACAAGCTTTTTGTTCGTTATATACGATATCGTATACGTCAACAGCCATTCTAAAGCAATAAAATCATGTACCGTACAGTACTAAACATCGAATGATCTATTTCAATACGTTTTAGTACCGTATAAATAATGTTTACAATTTATCGTATACAATAAGTAGCGCATAATAAAATATGAAATGTATAAAAAAAAAACAAAAAAACAACAAGATAAATATCTCGTTTGTTTTTGTATAAAGTTATGTTTGTAAATCGAACATTCGTAGACCGAGTCAACGTACTTATATTCTTCCATCAAATCATTTCAAATGGATTTTTCCCAGAAAACTACGTAGTTATTAAACAAATAAAGAAAATTACGAAAAAAAAGTCTACATATTCCCTGTTTTACCATAACTTTTGTTACAACGTTTAACATGTATTTTTCTACTTTATTCAAAATACGAAAATAATTTTCACCATCACGAACTAATCCTCGGACACCGTTCAATTTACCATTACTTTAGTTCGTTTAGAGTTTTCATGCTTCTGATGTACTACTTCACAAACTAACAAATTGCTCGTTTAACACTAGTGTCATTACGATTCACTATAATTACGAACATCGTGTATTTAAACCAGTTACTAATTACAACTGGTTTCTGATTTATGATAGAAATACAGCCAACTTCTATAGTATGCATAATCTCGTAACTCACAACACAAGCTACAAGATGTAAATTACAAACGTTCGATGAACACTATATACTATAATTTGAGCCGATAGTTGTCATGTTTGACTTTGTCTCAGACTATGTGTCTAATAAACTAAACAAAAACTAAACACATTACTTACATACTGTTCTTTAAAATAAACATCTTTGACAAGTGAAGTGTCTACACACCTTTGTACAATGTTGATCCAGGTCTATGAAAAAAAAGTCACAAAATGTACAGTGTCAGCGCTAAGTGTACATTTACATTTGACAATGTCAACTCTACTTGTACACATACTCACAATGAAAATTCTCGCAAAGCACCTACGGTCAAAAGTGCTCAAATAACTTTGAGGTACCGTACGTCACCCAGTGATGTTTAGTTTTGACGTTTTTCTCCTTCGAAATACAGCACATGCTAGAAAACCAGCATACCTACTATTACGTGAATATTTACACAGTTGGTTATGTAAACCGTATTCAATTCTATTTTAAACCGAAATTGCCAATTTGAATAAACATGTCAACGAAAGACTTTTGTTTATATTTCGCTAGTGCAATATGTCACCAAAAAACAAGCTGCGAGATAAAAAAGTTAAACTTCATTTTTTCTTTGCAACTGGGTAATGCGAACCAAGATGTGTAACAGTAGTGGTTCTCAAGTGCAAACTTTGTTTTTGTTGTGTTTTTTTCAGCTTTTTAATTGCATACTGCAAAAAGAAGATGGCTTCGTTGGTAACAATCGAAGGAAGCAATGGCGAGTGTGAGTGGTAATAGTAGGTAGTGGTAGTAGTAAGGGGCTCAGCTGTCGGTGCGCAGCCGCTCGAGGGTTTCCTGAACAAGGCACACGCAAACATTATCGTCAGCCTTCATAATTATTTACAATGCTCGAGAAATGATGCCGACCACAAGAGTAAACACGACGCTCGTGCAGTGTGTGTGTACGTGTGAGAGAGAAAAAGAGAGACGAAAAAAAAAAATCGAATTACGACAAGAAAATGCGAAGTTTCGGACGCAAGTGTGAGAAAATGAAAATTCGAGTTCTTTCTATTTTACGTGCAAACCTCGGTTTGAAGCCTATTACTGTGTGTTACGGTGCAAAAATGTACCATAGCGTTACTAAGCAGAAGCAGATACACATGTATAAAACTAGCTATATCCGAGTATAGTATAGTACAGCAAAAGAAATAGTAGCACAAATATCACAGTAGCCTACTGTACTGCTTATGCAAATAATTGTACGTACTACAACGGGTGTCCATAAAATTTAAACACATAGACAAATAAGCAAGACAAGTGCATGTACTTGTTTTAATACATAAAAAAGCAAATCACACATTTTTATTCGACAGTGAGGATAATCCTCGTTTTAGGTTTTTATAACACTGGTAACTTTTACGGGTGATATTTCTCTTACTTCAAAATATTTGGGACTGTACTTCAGGGTAGCAATAGCATTTATGTCACTTGTGACAAGTTACAAGTGGAACAAAAGCTAAACGAGAACGACTTTGACCGTTGAATAGAAATGTTGCGATTGATTTTTTAATGTATTAAAAACACAACAAGCGCTTGTCTCTACTTGCGTATTAGCCTGTGTCTAGACTTTATGGACATGCAGTATAAGGCAAGGGAGCTCAAATTTCGACCACAAGTCACTTTTTCTTACCTCGACACCGTATTAAATGAGCATGTTTTGACGTTATCTTCGTTATCTAGAAACCAAGCCAAATCGCCTGTATAATAATTGTTAGTACCGGTACACAACAAATTAATTTCAAAAGTACCACATTTTATACTTATAGAAAATTTTGAAGTTTACTTGTAAAAAAAAAGTACAGAAAGATGATCATTAAGCCTTCCAAGCAAGTACACAAATAAATTTCACTCGTTTTTTAAAGCCAGATCATGTTTATATTTTCTGCAGCGAATCCATTGTTCACCATAAGCTCCTAATTTCGTCCCCTGAACGAAATAAGAAACATGAAGAGGGACGAAATTAGGAATAAACCTACAAACTAACATCGCGGCTCCTACCTCCTCAACAAGTGAACCTGGTGGCACATAACTCACACACCCTTTAATTGACACCCTAAGCCCATAACATGCAAAGACTACGAAAATTACGCTTTCACTAGACGTAAAGAACTACTACAGTATTAATGACTCTGCAATAAACACATCTATCAAGAAAACGAAAAATATTAACAAAATCTGAACCGGACGTTCCTGGACCACCAAACTTTCACAACTGACTCTGCTTGACTTCCTTTAGGCTAGGCTGACGTGCTGGAGCCAGCATTGGTCCTATCAGTAGGACCGAGAAACAGAGGGGGGACGAAATTAGGCACATGGGGCGAAATTTAGTCCCTTACCTTATAGTAGAGAAGTCCAATAACAGCAATTTTTAATAAACCAATAGTTATATAAGAAGTTCTTGATTTATGCGAATCCCTTATATATGTAATACTAGCTGTACCTGCGGCTTCGCTCGCGGAAAAGAAAAAAAAACACCCGCAATAGCGCTCGGAAACGTCGCTGTGTTTAGTACTTTACCCTATGACCACTATTGTAGTAAGTAAGTCAGGGTTACTCTCACGTGCACAGCTGTCCGCTGAGGCAGCGCGAATTCTTTAATGGCAACAGTACAACTCGGTTGATTTTCCGGAACAATTAAGGTTTCAGTTTGGATAAAAAATAGCCTATGAATTGAACGGGTATATCTACTATCCTGATGCCAAAGATCAAGCCAATTGGACCAGTAGTTTTTGCGTGATTGACGCACAACGTACAGATGGACTTTTGCATTTATATATTACATGTAGTAGGGATAGGTATAATAAGTGAACTCTATCCACGTGCTAATTATATGCGACAAAACTTCGCGATTATGTACAGTAGAGCACAAGTTTTGACAAAGTAAACCTCAAATAAATCGAGAAGGACTCTATTATACATTTGCATATACACTTTGTTTTTCTATGCTATTTCCAATAGTGTAACGTATCTTAAAATAAATATTGTACGCTTAAACATTAAATGAAAACAATAGATGAAATACAAAATTTCTTACTCTGATGAAGAAAATTTATCACCAGCAAAAATTTATTACAGGAAAATATTTTTACCGTACTGACCGGGTAGACCATTTTAACACAACAAAGACGTTTTACCTCCCTCATAAAGTCTTCGTCAGGTAAGAAAAAGAAGTAGAAAAAGCGGAAATTGCGCAAGAGTGGTGAACTGTTTACACAGCCATCTCTAACCACACTGTATAGTGTAGTTAGAGATGGTTATGTAAAGAGTTAACCTGTCTTTATCTCGTACTCTACATTTGTCCTGAAAAAACCTCCAAGAGGGAACTGAAACGTCGTCGTGAACTGTTAGGTAGGTGTATGGTGTTTAAGGAGAAAAGCCGTGAACGGTTTTTACTCTAGCCCAATTGCGCAATTCTTTTTTTTTTGGGGGGGGGGGAGGCCCTAAAATGTTTTAAACGATCAATGCAACAAACACTACAGTCTAATGTAAAATCCACACTTTCTGCCTGCAAAATGGTGCCCCACAAAAACATGGTTGCTACCAAATTAGTAAAACAAGAATTTGACGAATTTAAAGAAAGTATGTTCTATTTATTTTATTTGTGATTTATATAAAACATTCAAAAAATAAAAAAACGTGAAAATAAACACAACAAAAAATTCGTTTTACACAAATATCTCGAAACGCGAAATCTTTTATACTACTCGTTATTTATAACACGACAGAAAAACATTCCCCGTGTTAAATAATAAACATTTTCATGGTTGTCAATTTCCGTCCTCATATTTTTTGGGACCAATCTTCACTACTAAAGGATCGCGTGTTATAACAATATGACAAAGACGAGTGGGTTGCGATAGCATTGGACAGTGCTTTTATGTCAACAGTCGTTGATGAAAGAGGAGGAGGAGGAGGCACTTGGGCTATTGACGAAAAGAGAAAGTAAACGGAAGCAAGCAAGCAAGCAAGCAAAGATGAGGGATATATAAGCCATGTGACAGAGACGAGGAAAGAGAAGAAGAGGCACGAGAAAGAAAAAAAAAGACAGTCAAAGTAAATGACTCTTGAACGACGACGAGAAGAGAACAAATTGTCACGAATGACAATGCCCGCTTACAAACCCTATTAGCCTTCATCTTCCGAGTGAGGGTTCTCAGGGTGATGAAATGTTTCTAGTGCTGATGATAGTAACAGAATGTTTATTTTACGTCACGCTCAAAACCATCAATCGGTGCAGCTGTTAGCTACACACAGTTTAAGCTACGAATCGGCAGAAGAGACGAAGGAAAAAAAATAGGACAAGAAGATAAACTTCTTTTTCCTTGCAATAACAAAGTCACCAAGACTCGGCCCAAGTTTTTGTTGTTGGTTTTTGCTTTTTTATTATAATCTCTATATTAGTTTCACTTGTGAGTTTGTAAGTGAGTGAGTTAGCTGAAAATTGAACCACTACAGGCGTTTATGATAATATACTGTATAGTCCATCCAATGTACCATAAATCGAGAACCGTATAAGACCTACGCAAATACCAACCGAAAACCAAAAACAGAATAAATTCAATGTAAAAAAATCGTATATAGTGTAT
>JAQIWH010005026.1:0-15523 GCA_034695005.1 Cryptops parisi
TCACGTTGTGAGAAAAAAAGGTAACTGATCCTATGCTAAAAGTGCTCAAGTGGTGGCGCCAGTTATTATAAGCCATGCTTAAACATATCATTGTTGTACTACCGTGACTAACAGGTAATCTGTGAACGTTTATTAATACTAATAATGTATAACACAACTGTCTGCATTTACATGGCATTGTTGAGCTTTGTTGTAATTTCTGATTAAAATTTTAAAATCAGACTCTCATTTGAAGTGTAATCTTGAAGACTTTTTAAGAAATTCAAATTTTACTTTTTATTGTAATGGCAGCCGTGTTCTTTCAGTTTGGTATTTGATGTGGTGTTGACTTTGTTTATTGACATTACGGAAAATCTGACTATTGGTAACTAATAACAACAAAGCATGAGACAATAGGGTGATATTTTGCTTTGTAGAACCCACTATACCTACCAATTATGCCCACTTGTTTCACATCCAAGGTAAACATAATTATAGTTTTTATCTATAATGTAACAGTACGTATTAAAAAAAAAGGTTTCACCCATGGGTTTCACCTTAAAAACGATTTTATTGGTACTTCTTCTGTAATTAAATTTTAAAACCTCGTGCATTGCATCGCATTGTTACGCTTTATTGTAATTTTTGGTTTAAATTTTGAAATTGGGGGCTCATATTTCAAATTTCCAACTCCGCAAACTTCGGAGTTTTCCGCCCACTCGACAAAGCAGAATCCTCTCACACGCCCTCATTCTCCATTTTGAAAATTTTAAATCTGAAAACTTTAAATTTGACCATGATTTAACAATGCATATTTCCGTTCAGCATTTCGGGTTTTACAATCTCTCCATTAGCACAGTAGGGCAGAAGTCATTTTCTATGCACGGCTAATTCAAACAAGCATCCACTATTTTAAAACCCGACTCGCATACAAAACGGAGGACAGTTGTCAATTTTTTAAAGCATAATTTAAATAATAAATAAAATTAATGCAGTATGCAGCAGATTGCCAATATTTTTTGTACTTTCCTAAACTTTAAAACAATAGATTTTCTTGATCGTGCATCTCGTTCTGTTGAATTTAAATTAAAGAATAAGTAGTAACGTGTGAGCCAAATTTGAAGAAAAGGCAAGGTATTAAATTAGCTTCTCATACACTCCGTTGTTTAATTGGCTATTACCGTTTTCACTTTTATGTTAACATCGGAGAAATCCCGTGTTGCATTGAAGTTGGATAATGTATCCAATTTCCGAAATCAATATTAAGAACTAAATGCTGCGTTTTAAACCAACTGATTAGCAACATTGAAAACTCCAGAGAAACATGCCCATTCCAGACACAACGGAGATTCGAAATATGATCCTTAGAATATCATTTTAAGTGTGAAGTTGAAACTTTTTTGAACAACTCCTCGGGCTTATCGTTCTGGCTCATTTCTAGTATATTAGTAACAGAAGTGATGGATATTAAATGTATTGGTTCATGTGTAGTACCCATTATATTATTGTGTAGTAAGCTTATAGCACATCAATAACGTCGTTGTTCGTTAATTATCGAGCATAGCCTAGTTGTATATTGATTCTTATTCGATGCCGTGAACTTGTTATAATATGTATCTATCGGTACATCCTTTTTCAACAACGAAAAGAAATTACAAATAGTTTCATTGTTACTACAAGTAAAAACTTTTACTTTTTTGACAGTGCTACATTTTTACGTTAAACTTAAATAAACGTGTCACGTTTCCAAACTATTCTAACGCTTTGTAACGTTTTCGATATTCGGGTATCAAGATGAAACTTTGAAGAAAAAAATAACATTGTGGGATTACATACATTTCTTGTTTTAAAAAATCGTGACTAGTTTACGAGAATCTGCTTCCTAAAAATCAATAACAAAAAGAAGAGAATCAACATTTCTCCGAATATCTTCATAACATTATGCTTACGACTTCATTTTTTTTTATTAAATATAATAATCGATTTTTCCGTTGTTTTCTTTTGATCATCTCGAATTAAACAAATACTGTTATTATCATTCATATTAATACCTTGTGACATTAATTATACTGTATATTTCGTCGGCTTAGAGTGTAAACGTACTAACTCCATTTTAGTAAGTTTACAGGACAAGCATAAAATGTAAATAAAAGTACATTAATTACAGTAAAATTTCTTTAAAAGACCAGTCGAGAACCACCTCCCAAAAGGACCTCGTTTGTCTGAAACAAATTTTTGGCTGTTATTAAATGTTCCCCATTCGGGGACCACCTCTTTGAAGGGCTACTATTTAAAGGAACTGGGTGGTCCGTAAGAGAATTTTTATTGTATATAAAAAACACATTTTTCATCACACATTTAGCACGACATTTCTCCTCCTCCTCTTCCTCGTCCTATTACTACTACTCCTCACCAGTTATAGCCATTGGACAAAAAATATCACGTGGTTCTTTCTTTTGCACCTGGGTATAAAAAAAAATTCTAGAATCTTCTAGAAACTTTCACTGTGTGGCAGTGTCACTGTTTTTACTAGCGCCACCTCACCATGTGTGAAAATGTCAAAACTCGTACCAAAATTGATACTGTAACTGTCTAAAAATGTATAGTCTAAAACCTTAATTCTCAACATTTTTTTAATTAGATTTTGCATCGAAGTCCATTTTAATAGGGTGTAAAATCATTAAACATTCTATTTCAGAATAGAATTTTAACCTGATACGGTATAATTGCAACTAACAATAACCGCGGGCGATCCCTCAGAGAAAGACTTCACATCCTGAGAACTGTTGGTGTATGAGATAGTGCGTTTCTATTCCGATTCGTTTAGATGGACTCTATAAACGGTTACTGGAAATAGTTAAAACCGGGATATTACTAAATTCGAATTCTAACTTTAACATATAAGTTATATTGAATTAAACTATCCATTGGTTGCATTTAAAATTGTACAGAGTGGTTAAAGTGACACACTACTGTGGCACAGAAAGATAAAACTTAAAATTCACAAATAAAATGTAAAAATGTAATATTTTTATTTTCGGTTATGATTGCTAATTTCATTCACTATACATTACGTCTATGAACGTGTATTATACGTGTGTTTCGTATAATCATATACAAATGCATGTATATTATTATCACTATTCCTACTTCCCTACTAGTTTCTATCTTTACTTCCCTACTTTCCCTACTATTATATAAATGTGAAAGTTCGTCTGTACGTTAATTTGTTCGTACATCAATCATGCAAAAACTACAGATCCGATAAACTTGATTGTTTGCATGGAAATAGTTGGAAACCCTGGTGACGATCTAGGCCAAGGTTTATTCAGAAACGTCTCTCAATAAACCCGGAAAATCAAAAATCAAAGTATTGTTTTCCCGTTGAAAAATAGGTGCTGCGGGCAGCACAGTGCAGTAGCAGTTCACATGAGGCTAATCACGACCTATTTATTATGATAACGGTCATGGGGGTTTCCGAGCAGAGTCGATACTTTAATCGACTCGATATTTAGTCGATACTTCGTATCGAGTAACGGATTTTCCGTTTCTGCTTGCTGTTCAACAAAATCCGAAACTAGCTTGAGTTTTGTTTTATTCTAATCTTTATTCCAAAGTTGGTTGTAACTATAAACATTAGTTTCTAGTGTCTGTTTGTGTTAGATACATGGTTTCTGAGGAACGTTATCCAGGTTTTCCTGCGTTATAAAGATGACGTAATGATTCTTTTTTTCATCCATACTTAGGTGACAGATTTATTATTGGGAGGAGTGTTAACCCCCCTCACCCGAACATGTGTAGTAGGGTTTTTCATTTTGGGCACTTTTGCTTATCCCTGGATCCGGAAATGAAGTCAGCTTCAATCCCGGGTTATTACTATTATTACTAGTTTATTAGCGTCACAACGTGACAATAGCCTAGAAGGCATGTATGGAGACGCATATAATAGCATTACAGTATTTTAAAATAAATAACCTGATTAAGAAAAAGAGAGCAGTTATTTGCTCTAAATTGCAAATTTAACCAATGTGTACGTGTTTGCTCACACTTTAAAAAACAGTTTTTTACACAGTTAACGAACTATGTTTTTGACCCGTCGTATATTTTTGTTTGAACTTCGCTCAAAACCTGTACTTTTGTCCCCACGGGATGTATCAATAATAAAATAAAATAAAAATATAAAATAACATTTTATTTAAATACAACTACATCATAAGCCTATATGTAATACATTTTGCTTTATATTATTATTAATTACTAGCTGTACCCTGCCACGCGTTGTTGTGGCTCAGTTTAATCTGAAACTGAAACTGAAAAAGGGTAGCGCCACTGCCGTTCTCGTTTTAGTCTCGTTGTCTCGTTTTGGTCTCGTCTCTATCGGTCTCGTCTCTATCTACATGTTCTCTATCACCTCCTAAAATTAGGAATAGTTATTCTGAATCACTTTCTATAATATATCCTGCTAAGGTATGATAATATTACAATATTTTTCAAATAACCCGGGATTTTCCGAAATAAAAGTATGTAAATTATGTTAAAATACACCGGGATCCCGAGAGAGAAACCCTAATGTGTAGTTCGTTACAATGTGAATGCAGTTTGAAAGTTTTCATGGAAAAAATGACTTTCAAGCTATGCAGAAAAGAAATTGCTGCTGTTGCATGGTTAATCAAATTTAAAGAGACTACTCTAAAGTCGTCTCGTCTGACAATTAAAAATCTCTGCATAATTTAAATCTCTGCAATGACTTCTATAGCTGCTACATGTCTTATAATAACTACTAAAAAGCCCGTCAAAAATGACGGAAAGTTTTTTGTGTTCATTAAGAAATTAGCCCATGTTGCTTCGTAACATTCGCTTACGTGTAGCAATAATGAATCTTGCAACAAAAACATGAAAACCACTTTAAATAAATCACTTTCTTTACAAGGTCGCCTTGGGGCAAAGTTCCAAAAGACATTGAGTGTCATGTGATGGCTTGTAATAAGACGCCATATGAGTGTCATATGACGTCATATGACAAAGCTCGTTTTTAGCCAGTGACACGGGAGAGACACACGAACAGGAAAATCGCTGTTGTTTTATTATTTAGTTGATTGTTCGTTGGGTTGTTGGAACTAAAATGATACAAAAGTAGATGCTGACTAAATGGACCCATGACTACAACTTTCTGAATATTATTTGATGACTTCGACTGATGATTTTCAATGTAACATTGTTATTTTTGTAAAAAATAAATTTCAAGGTCAATTAAAATACCACCCTTGGAGAGGCTCCTCATATGCAAACAATATTTGTCGTACACATTTGTTTGTCACAAGCTTTATTTTCATAATATTTGGAAGTATTGTCACTTGCAGCCACCTGGCACGGAAAGGATTGTTGTGTTCATTTTTATGATAAGAGACATTAAACCAACAATTTTTTATTAACTCATATGCGCAACTACTTCAACAGCCTCCATTATTATCTTAGGTAAACTCCAAGTCTGATAAAAAGTCTAATGACAGTTATTCGGGGAAATTATCAACTCATAAGCCAAAATTTAGAGATTTTGATTCAACACATCAAGTGAACATGGCAAGTGTTCGTCGTCTCCTAACAAAAGACAATCTTTGTGTTAATATATTAAATGAAAATTTCTTCACTTTGTGTAAACAATCTATGTTGTCTTAATTGTATAAATTTTAAAAAGGCATTATTCCAATTTCCAACATTTGTTATACACATGATTTTTTGTATTATGATTTGTCTCCACGAGACGTAAAATTTGAAATAAATAAAATAAAAAAATGAACATACTAACAATCAAGATGTAAATAATAACCCAGCTCAAAGTGTTAAATTATCTTACAAAAAGAAAGCGCCTCCTATTTGGGGTACGGCAATTAGTGATCTTCTTGTGAAACCAAAACCAATTCTCTTACAAACAATCCGACTTTGTTTGGAAAATTTCGATGACATGGCAACTTCAGAAATGATAACCAAATAGGCCTACGTTGAAAATCTTGGTGCCAAAGTGCTTGCTTGTGGGCGGTGGATTACACAACAAAATACCATCTCTACAATTTTCTATGTCAGAATAGTGTCTAATGATATTGATTTTTTGGTTACAAAAAGATTTGTGGTCAAACAATGTGTCTGCAGATATTTTTCTTGGTAGAAATTCTGTTTTACTTCACACTAGTCAAACCAGCTTCAATGAATGTAATCTAAATTTGAAAGCAACCAATGATAAAAAAGTGAAAACCAGTGGTGATAACATTAGTCACATACGTGATCCTTTAACATGACTACTTACAACGAGTACTAATCAAACATCTCATAAAAGTGAAAACATTGAAATGACCCTGATGTATTTAAATGCAAGGTCAATCTTTAATAAAATAAATGATATTTACCATCTACTAGAATTTTATAAACATTCTATTGTAGCCATCACCGAGACCTAGCTAAACAATAATACTGAAAATGAATACATTAATCGTCTCAATTACAACCTTGAAAGATCCAATCGACAAACCGGAGGAAGTGTATTACTCTATATAAACAAAAGCTTCATCTATTCTGATTCAATTTACTATAGTAAATCCGATCTCGAAATAGTATCAATATCTTTAACTGACAGCAACAAACAATCTTGCAGAGCTACAGCCTTATATAGACCCACTTATATAGCGTTGGAAGTCTTGAGAGATTGGTTACAGGATAACCGTTGTGCAACTCAGCTCAATATCGTGTTTGGAGATTTTAACATAGACTTTAGCAAACATAATAAAAAAACTAATTATATATCTACTATATTGGCTGCAACAGATTGTAGGCCTACCCCAAGAGTACAGACTCCAACTCGAGTATTCATTGACATTGATGATTAATTCATAATCATCTACCACTATTGACCAAATTTTCATAAGTAATTATATTGTGTTAAAAAAATTTAAATCTGGAACTCTTAGTGGTACAGATCATTTTTTTTCTTATTTTGTATGTGTCTTATCCTAAAAAAAAAAGTTCATACGAAGAAAACATTTTTAAAAAAAATATCACAAAAAAAAGTGTCTGTTACAAATTCAACCAAGCTTTTTTTGAATGCTTAAAATCTGTCGTAGTGAGACATATTTCAGATGGAACCGTTAATAATTCCCGATGATAACTTGAAAATTGTTTCACTTTATACTTTAGTTATCCTTAGGATAGCTGATCTGAGAGAGATGAACAGAATTCCTTATTCCACAAGTGTTAAGAGATGGTGGAGTAACTGCTAGATTCAAATACAAAAATAAAATTTATGCTAAATGGAAATTTTCCCCAACGAGTGAAAATAACAAAGCTTTTCAGATTTCCAAACAAGACTATAAAATTGCTGTACGACTTGCCAAACGCACAGCAACAGTTAAATCGAGCAATGTTTCCATTTCATGGCAACTCGTCAAGAACAAAAGTTTCCGCTAAAATTCTCTTACAAGAAAGATATTTCATTTGATTATATTAATTGGTGTAATAACCCACTTCGCTTAAAAAAAGAATTACATGAGGTTCGGATACCTAATTTTGTTTTCAAAAAATCAGATCTCTAAAGAATGATTAAATACTGTTCTACAATCTTTAAAAATTCATTCTTCCTATCCGAGAGATATTTTCAATAAATTGGTTAAGATTATTTTAGGATTAGACGATTAAGTACTGCCTATAACAACTTATTACGATCCTTTTTCTTTGGGTGGAATAAACAAATATCTATATTCCTTTTAAATTCCTTGTAGAAAATTTAAAATCTTAACCATAAACGGAATGATTTGGTATCACCGACTTAAGGAATTTCCATTTATGATAGAAAATGTTGCACATACCTTACATCATTATGTTTGATTACTTAATAATGTCACACATAATCGAAATCTGAATGCTTTTAAATTTAATTTACCACTTATTAGTTTTGCAAAATGGAACACTAAGCCTTACCGAATAAGAAAACAAATTAGTAATAGTCCTATGACTATTAAAACCAAAAAAAAAATAGAATTTGATATCTTTCAATATGTAAATAATTGTATTTAATACTTACTGTTATCCTTAGCTAGCTTTTAAGCCCGTCAAACTGACGGGTTTTTCATTTCAGAAATTCGATAACATGTGTTCGTGTTGGTAATACGCACGCTGGTTAAAACACACTACTAAAAGCCACTACTAAAACTACTAAAGCACTACTGAAACACTAGTAAAAGCCAAAAAATAACAATAACACGAAGAAAATTAAAAAAAAAATATATCCTTAGGCGCGAAGCAAACCATGCGATCCGTCGCATGCGACTGATCGCTATGGGAATGTTATGTTTTTTCAAAAGCCAGTTCTAAAAATGAAGATCTTAAATTCAAGATCTTCTTTATTTTTGGAATTGTCCATTAAAAAACATAGAAACACTCCCCATGGCGACCAATCGCATGCAATGGATCGCAGTAGTTTGCTACGGGCCTTCCTTACGATGGCGAATCAAAAAATTACCGAATTCTTCATTTCCAAAGCTGAAAGACGTGCGAAGTGAAAAATGGTGGCGACCATGTTTGTCGCTCTAACGGTCCACGTTGAGTGGATCGTTCACGTGTGACGTCATAGACGTCAAATTGTTTAAAACAGCGATTAAAACAAAGAATTCAAAAAATCAAAAAGTAAGAGATACAATTTAAACTTGACGACAACCTCTTTCTTTCGGTGCTTTTGTTTTTACGATGTAATTTGTGGGAGAATGATGGAAATAAGAATTCCGACTTGCCAACTGTTAATAGTATAGATGTACCTTAATTCATTTACTTTACTCATATGGCTTGTATATGTAATTCTAGTTGAATCTATGTGATATTATGTTTTTATGTATTATATTATATCATTTTTTTCTTATCTTGTTGTTTTTTATGCATTTTATAATATAAGAAAGAAGTTTTCCTTTTGTGGTGTTTGGTTCCTTTGGACTGTAAATAATAATAATAATAATAATAATAATAATAATAATAATAATAATAATAAAAATAATAATAAAAATAAGAGGAGAAAATGGGTTGTGTGTAGTCACATTTGTGACTAGGCAGACCTCTAGGTATTATATCGCATGATATTTATCACAGTTTGCAATTCAATCAAACTTTTACAACTGTCTGTTTTGATGGAATTCCTAATGTAAAAAATTGTATATTTATTTCAGTGTTTTTTTAGATACTTTTTCAGCTATGGTATTTTCAAGTTTAATTCATAAATTTATCTTTTTCTAGAGTACTTAGGAGTTGAGTTAGATTGATGAACCCCGATAGACATACACTTGATAAATGCAAGAGGGAAGAAGTAAATTTTGAAAACGAAAAACAAACTGCGCGGATGTTGAGAAATTGATGGTGGATGGATAGAAAACGACAACCAATAACTCATCAACAATGATAAAAAAAGAGCTTAAGATAAAAATAATATGGATAGTTTTGCTACAAAAGACAAAAACAAACGTTATCTTACTCGTCATGAATCTAGGTACATACAGTATGAATGTGGATGAAAATTCCACCACGAACAAAAACAAACAAAGAAAAGCAGCATAACGTGTACCGAAAAATATGAAAAGTTGTTACGAAAAGTCAGTTGCTGTGGTAAAAAAAATCATCTTCGTACGAACCCTTCAACGCTGTTGGCGTAATTGGAACGCGAGAACAGAAAAGCCGATTATGAAAGTTGCGCCATGTACCATTAGGTCCAGGAAAAGAAGTGAAATTCAACATGTGGGACTTTGTTCATTAAACCGAGAAATTCTTAGTTCAATAGGTGTAGAGAACTTGACGCGTCATCTTTTGTGCCAATTTATTTTACAGCACAGCAAAAAGAAATATATAGCAGTTTTTTTTTTTTGTTGGAACATTCGTACAAGAATTTTAAATCTTTTTTTTTTTTCAATTGGGAGACAATTTTATTGGCTAATGTTCAAAACCCCTAAAAAAATAGAGTATACGTTGAAAATTGAAAAGCTTTCAAGAAATTGATTCAGGGCTCGACAAACATGTTCAAGGAATACGGGAGACTGGATGCTCATAGAATTTTGAAATTAAATGATAATGTTTAGTTTTTGTCAAGTTTCAACTATCTTAATACTGATAATTAATTGAATAGTATACAAAGTGAGTAATTAAAAGTATTCTAATAAACCATTATTGCACATTTTAATTGACTATATTTTATTATTCAAACCAATTGGTTACATATCCAATGTCCAGAATGTTCGTATCCGTCGGTACTTTGTGTTATTGATAACAACAGCACGACTGTGTATCATTTCCGCCGAGACTTCTTATACTATTTACGTTTGATTATAGTGTTTTGCCACATTCACAAGTCTGTATTGCCCACAACAATGCTGTATTCTAACTCTGTGGTTGGTGGAATGAAGTAAGAAATTCCGTTTGTCACAATACTGTATTCTAATATTTTAATCGTATACAGATGTAATTATTTATCAGAATATAGACAATACTGTAATCTAAGCAATTGAAATTAGATCGACCACAATTTATAAAATTCTGTAAAAATTAGATAAACTATTTTTGTATCATGTTTGAACAAACAGACAGACGGGCTGACAGGAAAATGTACATATTTTTTAAATGCAACTGAAAACCCCGTAAAACCTTTGCGAAAGCAACAAATAACGACTTCTTACATTCGTGAATAACACCGTTCCAAATTCCCTTTGTTCTTTATTAACACCAGTGCAAATAAGCATTAGCTAGCAAATACATTTTCGGATTCTAAAAGGGGTTAAAATTTGTGTTTGTTGATTTTCTAACGAAAATTGTTATATGCACGATAACTTACGTATGCCTTCGGTTCATGCCACTACTACTAACAAAACGAACGGTCATAGGGTCATGGTTGAATTGGATCGACCTTAGCATAGGTATCTGTCAGTAGTCGATACTTACTTGATACTGGAGTATCAGAACGAGCCTTACTGATACTCCAGTAAGGCTCGTATGTTGCTTTGGGTACGTAGGAGCTTATTTAATAAATACGTGTACTTAAATATGGAAATTTGAAACATTTCAAACCTTCCGAAATTGTACCGCTTATATTGGACCCTGCTTAAATCAGACCAGTGGCATAGCTAGAGAATGTTGGTGTAATGCTGCCCTCTCGATATCAACCATCGTAGTGCGATTACTTGTCATAACGTATTTCGTTAGCCTCCGAGCATGTTTTCCGTTGCTGTGTTAGTTTGATTGTTTTTTTGCAATCAGATGTAATTTTCACAGGTCACCCCTAGTATTTTGACGGAATAACTGATAACGTTAAAGTAAATGTCTCTTTAATTCAATAAACTATATGTAATAACATACTTTTTAAGCCACAACTTTAAATCATGGCACGCAGGCTTTCCGGTTTTGTTTTTGTTTTTAAAAATGAAAAAAAAATGTCATTTTGCTTAAAATGAACTTGAATAATTTGCCAATATTGGACCGGTCTAATATACCAGTGGAGTGTCGAAAGACTCCAATGAAGATGACGACGAACAGTGTTTGTACTGCTACAGGCTATTTTCTAAACATATTCATGGGCAAAAGTGGATCAGGTTTTTAAAATGTGAAAAGTGGGCCCACAGTGAATGTGCAGGATTGACCAGAGGTCATTTCTATTCCGGTTTTTGGTATCCACGGTAACAGTTATTAAGGAGTTCATACAAATGAAGTGTTTCATACGTGTGAACCCACTAAATGGAATAAAATCGCTGTGTTCTTTTTTTTTATAAGTTACCTTTCGTTATGAGTTTTGTAATCGTGAGTCTAATATAGGAACATACCGGTTCAATTTAAGACTAGTAGTCTTATATTGGATTTTTTTAAACCTTCACAAAAAAATATTTTTTACACATTTTTTCATCAAATAATTGAAATATGACTAACGTATTTTCTTCGTTAATAAATGTATTTTTAAATGTGAGTTAAAATTGTTTGTTATATATCTTAATTACTTCAGAATAATAAAAAGTTCTTAGGTGGTCCAATATAGGCTGTCTTCCCCTAATGTAACTTTAGTTATAGAGAGTCCGTCAAAAAGATGTAGGTTTTCTATGGGTGAAACGGTGCACAGTAAAAATAACGGTTATGGATGATATCAAGTACAGTACATTTAATCCATATTCATATCCATATTCACTATGGGTATTCATATCATTATGAGTATCTATGCTGGATATGAATGTGGATATCCACAATGGATATTCATATGGATACGGATATCCATAGTGTATAAAAATATACATACTGTAATGAATATGAAAATCCACAATGAATATGTATGTCCATAACTGGACATGAATATGGAAATGTACTGTATATGGATATTACCTTGCCATTTTTAACGTGTAGGCCTACCATTTTCCCCATAGGAAAGTAACATCTTTTTGACGAATCGTGTACAGTATAAATCTTTATACAGTAAGTAGGCTGCAGATCTACAAAGTGATGCAGGACAACTATTTCTAACTTTCAGGGGTGATAAAGGCCATGTAATGGAACATCTGTTACTAATAAACTATAGTCCAGCAATACTTCCGTAACGAGATACAACATAATTACGAACGTTTTATAACGTATTGGTAGTACGTTGTTCCGATAGTAATAACCCGGCGGAAATAAAAGATGTTACAAAACAGACCGGAAAGAACATTTTTTTTCTTTCATTTTACTTCTTTTTCTTTCGAGTGGTGTAGACGCGTCGCTGCATGAGTTACTTAAATTAGTGAAACACGACGCGTTCAATGTTTGTTTGTTTGTTTGTTTATTGCGGTTAATGAAACCAATATTTACAGGCAACTTAAAAAGATCTAAGTGTATAAAATATGATTATACAGGTTCTTATCAAATGTTACCACCCCTCTACATTTGTAACAGGAGTCTCGCAACGACTTCACTGCAAGGTTTGCTAACTACCCGCGCAACATGCGTGCATTGCAGTCAAGATCACCATACAGGATATTGGACATCTGTGTCAAGGGACGCGATGTATTTTGGTACGTTTTGCACGGGACAAAGTTGCTCCTTTCGGACCTCCCCCCCTTACACGCCCTAGAGGTTTGTAACAAATAAAACAATATTTTGCAAGCGGGTTACTATCGGAACAATAATATATTACCAATACGTCATAAAACATCTGTATAATTTGGTTGAATCTGGTATATTACTAAAAAATGCTTAATTACATACCTTCTATCACCTCTAAAAGTTAGAAACAGTTGATCTGAATCACTCAGTATAAGTTTGTTTAAAAATTTATACTAGAATTTGGAGTAAGTTACTTGTTAAAACAGTACAAATGATGAAATTTATTCTGTTTACGTCTGTTCTGTTCATACTACAGAGGTAAAAAACGCCTGCACTGATTTCAAGAACGTTAACATTGACGTACGTTCACTAACAAAAGTTCCCGACTTACGTAATCAATGTGTTTTGTAATTCTTTACAAAAGTCAGTTTCTAATTATGTCGGGTTTCTCATATTAAATGAAAACTAAATATTGAGCCTCTATTTTAAGCATACAATTTTAAGCTCGAATAAAACACGTAAGTTAAATTAACATGCTGTTTTAGGATAAGCTTTATATATAGTTTCACTTTATGTAAAATTAGATTTATGCAATCTTTGAATAATTCGGTACTCGATTTATGCGAGATTTGGGTACGTAATTCTATTTTTGATTTATGCGTTTTATGTGATTTTTGAGTAATAAAATATTCGATTAAAACCAGTTTTAAGTTGTTCCTGTAGTTCCCTGTTACATTCTGCAAAAATTATTTTTGCGAATTTCGATTTATGCGAATGCAGATTAATGCGATCTTTGAGCAATTCAATATTCGATTTATGAATGTTTTGTGTGATTCTATTTCTATTCATGTGGGATTTTCGCAAGTTTTGATTAATTCAAATTTCAATTTATGCGAATTTTATTTATGCTGTTCTCGCTCTATGCGATTTGTAGTGCATTTAAATTTAGTTATACAGTATATTATCATGTTATTGATAGTTCACTCAATTTGTAATTTCAAATAATTAGTTAAATAATGATAACAATACTCCGTAAAACAACTTAGACACTAGAACTAAGAAACAAAGACGAACATTTTAAAATCTCAAATTTCAACTTAAAGTCTTCACTGGGTAGATAAAAATTTTGTAACAGAAAACAACATTGAATACATAAACACATTGCCTCGAACTTATATAAAAATTTGTAATGAGGACTCGAATATTCAAACTGTATTGTTGTTTAGATAAAATTTGAATACTTTGTTGATGTTCATTGTTGAATTTTTCACAAAAAAGAAACAATTTCAAGTTAGAATAACAAAGTTAAAGTTTTGAAAAGTAAATTTATGTTTCGAGTTTCAACAGTACCGGTACATGAGTTTGACTTGTATGTTACTATTTAAAGTTTCATGCAATTTTAGGAACAACAATCGTGGTTGGTAGACTACCTTAGCTTTATTTAAATGGGCATTTTCCAAATGAAATATAAGTTACGTTTAATTAAGACCAAGGTTGTTTTAAAGGTTAGAATTACCGGTTATTGAAAAAAAGATTTTAGTAAAACGTAGGCTTGACCTTTTTCTTTTAAACGCTAAGCAAAAATATTCAGGGAAAAGTTAGGCTTTATAAGTGCGAGCATTAAAAATGTTATAGCATTAAGTTTGCACTTCCAATACTATATTTCAGTACTGCCGTCGAGTCAAGACAAAACTTGAAAGCTGCAGTAAAAACAATTTTTAACACAAAACACAAAATTTAAACTACAACTACATTGTGTAGGCTAAGTAATTATGTTATGTATTTTAATTACGATTGCATAAATACTAGTAACGATTTTAGATTTATTTTATACTAAAAAATCCGTAGGTTTAAAATTCAAAACTGCAAATTTTGTATCACATCTTCTTAAATAATAAAACCCTTTTGAAATGCCTCACTCACTGACTGACTGATTGGTTCCTGTTCAAACCAGTTTCACAGCTCCCATTCTATTCAAAGCTCCTAGCTTCGTTTCTGGGTCATAGAAAAGTTTTTGCTCATGCGGATTAACCCAATTAAACTTAACCAATTAAATCATCCCTAAATTATAAATTTTAATATCAAATTCCGATCTAACCGATTACTATGTGTCGGAAAGGAGGTTTTTTTTTTGTAAACATATTTATATATTTAAGAGTAAGAGTTAAAATCGGAGTACCGTAGTCTATATATTTAAACTTTGTTTTATAGTAAATGCAAGTTTATTATTTAATTTCACGACCCGTGGGGTCAAAACATGAAATACAATAATTGAACTTAATGCTTAAAAACTATTAAAAATAACAAATACATAACTTAGGCGACTATTAAAAAACGAATATAACATGATTAAAAACAGAATTCAAAATTTACATACAAGAAACATTAATTATTATACTCCATTTCACATTAGCTGGCACAGAATTTCCTTGAGGCAGCCAAGGGGCAAGCTAGGTGATCACACCATCTC
>JAQIWH010005027.1:0-15523 GCA_034695005.1 Cryptops parisi
TTTCTTTATTATACAAAATGTTAACTCAATCCCTGACTTTTCCTGACAATTGATGAATTTCTAAAAAAATCCCTGACATTCCCTGACACCTTTTCATATCCCTGACATTTCCTGACTTTTACTGACTATCCAGAAAGTGGGAACCCTGCATGTGGCAAGTTTAGCGATTTGTGATCAACTGTGATGTCACCTTCTTGCCGTTTTTATTAAGCTGACATCACAGCTGTCCACAAATTGTTGGAATTATTACACCAAGCTTGATTTCAACAAAAAACCCTATTTTTGATTTCAATTTATATAGCCTACAGAGTGATTCGGAATCACTATTTCTACTTTTAAAGAGGTGATGGACATGTAATGAAACATTTCTAATAATAATAATAATAATGAGATACCACGAAAATTAAGTGCCTTACGCTCAAGGTGTATTGTAATTTATTAGATGATTGCCCTGGCGTGACATATGCCATCTAGCGGTGGAATTCATTGTTTACCCTGGTTGCTATAGAAAACCTGGATTTACAACATGGTGCATACCTAAGAGAATTATATTAATAAAGATTGGTAATTTCATGATTACTTGAACTTTTCCTTCTAGTAGTTCGCCTGCAGTGAATCCCTATTGTTGATCATTGCTTTTTGCTGTTGTAATTTTACCTAACCTAAGCTGGTGTCTATAGGTACAGATATCAGTTTTAAGTTAGTTCCACTAGATGTCCTCTTCTTATCACCTCTGAAATTAGGAATCAAAACTCCTGTATAAACGAGTTTCGTTCAAATCCACAATGTCAATTTTTACCATTTGTTTTTTGTAAATAACTACATATGATATTTTCCACTCGAAGCAAAATATAAGCATTTTCATAGTAAGTATAAAAACTTGTGAAATACACTAAACATTACTAACCATGTATGTTAAAACAAAAATGCTCAGCATGCCGTTTCATCCCATACAAGCAATTTCGCACACAAACAGCCAAAAGACGATTAGTAATATAATAGTAAAAGCATGCACTCATAATCTGTGAAATTGAAATTGTTTATTTACACATTAAATTAGTATCGCTGCAAAAAAATAAGCAAATTGTACAAATTACCGTTTACATCGTTTTGGATTTAAAATAAAAAACATTTCAAAAGTCCCGTAGTAGTAATAATCATGTTGGTTGAGCTATGAGACCATAATGTGAAGGTTTACCAGCAGCAAATACAACGTACGTCTATCTATGTATATATATATATATGTATGTATGTAAACGAAAAACCTCAATGCATTGTACGCATCAATGGAAGTCAAGTTTGTAACCCTCTTGAATATTAATAAAAAACCAAATATACAAATCTTGCAAGGAAATCAACGCAACACGTTTTCAGACATGCCCACAATCAAAAGCGAAAACGTTTTCCCATGCAAAAGTCCATTGTTCAAAAAGGCCACGTATCGTTCAAAATGACTAGTTAATAATTAAAGATGAGGTTAAGTACTGGGTTAGATTAAAAAAACATAATTAGTAACCCTTTTAACCATCTTTAACAAAATATTCGTAAAAAAAAATGGCCGTTTAAAAAAAAAATCACAGTGTTATGCTATTAACCCGCATGCAAATACATTTGACCATTATTTTTCCAAGACTAAAAAATATTTATCTATATCTATAAAAAGGAATAATAATTTCCAACACTAACTCACGGAATACAAAAAACCCATCGTTGATATGGAAAATCTATTACGTATTAACAAAATATAAAACGCTACTTCGTCGGTCGAGCTATTGCTACAAAACTGAGAATCTTGTCAAGCACGATTGGTTGCGAAACGTTACGTCAAAATAATATAAAGTTTTAAAAAATCCAGATTACATGCACTTGCGAATCCTTTCAATACATGTCAATGACGTCAAATAAAAAAATTGTAAGTGTCACTGTAAAATTATTAGCATGAATCTAATAGTACGTAACACCCTAATTTTTGTGATGGAACAAAAAATTAAATCACATTGACACCATCTCGTTTAAAAATGCCGGTGGTACCGTCATCTTTACATGATATATTTTTAATTATACAAATTACAGTCATTTCTTTTTTTTTTTTATGGCCTATGAATTTTACGCTTTTTTTCAATTTTGTTGCACACTTAACAATTAAAACGTCATTACCAAATTATGATTAAAATATATAATTCTTAAAAACAAAATTGGATTTTTTAAATGCTAGTAGTACATTAATTATGCATTCCCGTTTTATCTGAATAAATTTTTTAAACCGCTTGATTTTAGAACTAGCTAGTTCGAGTTAAAAGTGTTTGTATATAATACGTATATTAAAAATAATATCTAAAGGCATTGGTTTGTTAGCGTCTTAAAGCCATTCCCTAAAATAAGTTAACGCGTTTTGTTTACCATCTTTTTCTTTGTTTCCCATTTTTTTTTTCGGTTTACATTATCGCATTATTTTTCCCGTTATTTGCGTTTTTTAGCTTAGAACGAAACATGCAAAATTTCGAAAAAAAAATTAGCTGCTTATGGATGGAAAAATAATCAAAATCAAATAACACAAAAGAATAAAAATCGCCGGTGACGTTAGCATCGTCAGTGTAAAAAGCCGTACGGAAATGAAAAATAATAAGAGATCCGAGATATAGAGACAGATAGATAGATAGACAGAGGAGATAAGAAGTAGGCCAAGAAATCCTCCAATTAAATATACACAAGTCGAGAATAGTCACAAGTCTCTTTCCGTGTTGGCTCAAAAAATAAAATAAAATAAAATAAAATAAAATGCAGCAGTCAAACGAGTTAACAACAAAAAAATATTAGTTGTTATATATTTATATGTATAATAGTAATATATTTATAAAAGCTAAACCGGGGGGAATCTAATTTTTCTGGGGTAGGGTCGCTAGCACGGCAGAATTGACGAGCCCTTCTTTCGACGGGCTGAAATCGTCTCGCTCCTGTTCTTCGAAAAACACTTTCGTGATGACGATGTCGCCGGTAGACAGAGTCTGACAACTCGAGCTGACCTTCGACAACGACGACGACACGTTGTTTCTTTCCCTCAGCGTGGCAGGAAACGACTGGACCGATTCCCGCTCGCTGCTCGAGAATCCCAAAACATCCGACGACGTGAACGAAACGGACGCCTTGCCCGAAATTCTATGGCAAGAGCAATGGCACCCGATTCCGTTCCTGAGCACAGGTTCGACGCTCCGGCTCGACAGGTAGTCGTCCATGAACTGCCAAGTGGACGCTATGCCGCACCCACTGTCCGAGGGCGAGACGACCGCTTCACTCCGCGTCACGTGGAAAGGCGAGTCGGGGGAGGTCTTGCCGCCGCTGCCGTCGTCGTACGAGTCGAGGTCTTCGTCCAAGTCGTCGTCGTAGTCGTTGGACATCTCCTCGCCGTTTTCGTACGACGTCTCCGAGTCGCCGGTCGACTTGATGCTGCCGCCTTCCGAGTTCTTCATCTGTAGCCTTTCCAGCTTTTTGGCAACTTTGTACGAGCCTTCCAATTTTTCTCGTTCTTCGTCCGTGAGTTCTAAATGCCTACGGAAAGTAACATTCATGCTATAGTGTATTGAAGAGAAATCTATTATTGTCCCAAATCATGGAATACATGAGGCTTCCTTTCGTCCCAAATTATAACATAACCTAACCTTTTAAAAGGTTAAGTTTTTCAACTTAACGGAACAATACAATAACTACAATCTCCATAGGTGATAAGAAAGAGTGTGTGCAATCAAACATCTTTTAATGATGAACTATAGTTCGGAAATAATTGCATAATGAGATGCAACGAATTTACGGAATTTTTATGACGTATTGGTAATACATGGACTTTTCCGGACTTTAGTTTATTATTGAAACATGTTTCATGACGTGCCCTCTTAACGCCTCTGAAAATTAGGAATCGTTATTCCGAATCACCCTGTAGAATTGAAATACAGTAGTTTCGAAAATAACCTAATCTGGGCATTGTTTGAATTTACCTGAGTAAACGAATTTCCCGGTTGCTGAGAACGATCTGTTTCCCTGTTATGGACGCCAACTTGGCTTTTAGATCGGCAACCTCGGACTCGATTTTGCGATTCTTCTTCTTCATTTTCACTTCGTCAACCTTTATGTACGTGTTGATTTGTTCTTGGCACAATTCCACAAACAAAGGCAAGAAAGCGGGAAGTATGAGCCTACCAAACAAAATTTGAAAGATAAATCAACTTCTCGATCAAAGCGCTAAACAAGGTGCAAAATACCAAAAAAAAAAGGATCGAATCGACGGGATCGTAACGATTACCTTTTCATGGCTTCGTAAACCGTAGGAACTAGCGCAAGCACGTCGTAGGAAGCATAAACTATCATTTCTTCCGTCAGTGGACGTCGACTCCAAAATTTCTGATCTCTTCTGTACACCTTCTTCATCTGATCCTTTTTCGGATTCACTGGGCCACCGTAGAATTTGCATAACGTGTTGAGAGAGATATTCTTCACTTTGTAGACTGGCTTTCCAGTTTGCTGCTGCTGAATAATGGCATGAGCTGCCTGCAACAAAAGACAATACAACATCGTCGATATAGTTTCCATCTGTCTCAATAGTACAAAGCCGACCAATGCGTGATTGTAAGTCCATTACTTACTTGAGTATCAAAAATATTTTGTAGCGTTACACCGAATTGATGATAAAGAGCACCGCTATCATTTCGACAATCGTGAACAACCTTAAATAAAATAAATAGAAAATATATTAATGTCAACATCACAAAATGTCAATCCACACAGTATTAAAGGAAAACAATGAAGTCAAAATTCTTCGACAATCTTCAATATACTGGGTGTCCCATAATTCATCACCCCATTTGTTTTTATTATTATTTTTTAATTTTTATTTTTTTTAAGAAAGAACACAAAAAAAATTTGATCATCCACTTTTTATTAATTTTAGTTTATTTATTTATTTATTTCTTTTATTAGGTGTATTAATTTTAAATTAACTTTCAACAAAAAGTTTACAACTCTCCTGTTTATTATGCTTTATATTAGCTTCACTTCAATTGCTTTATGAGAATATACTGTAATATGCCAAAAAACGCATAAAAAGAGAACCGCATAAATGAAATACTACACAAGTCCAACGCAAAAAAAAATCGCATAAGTAATCGAAACTTGGAGAATCAAAAATGGAATTGCTCTAAACCCTCATAAATCAAATATCGAATTTCTCAACGATCGCATAAATTCAAATTCGCATAAATCAAAATCCGCATTAATCAAAACGTGCATAAATCGAAATGTGCTGACATCAAAAATGGAATTACTCAAAACACCCATAAATCGGATATCGAATTACTCAAAATTGCATAAATTTTAATTCGCATAAATCGAATTTTTTTTTGCATTATGTATGTATGTACATCCATAGAGGTATATCCTAACTTATAACTCCATGGTATATCTGTATATGAAGAGTGTGTTTAAAATAATTTTTAATGTATTTGTTTCGTAGTTACAAATGAAGGATGAACTAAACTTCATTTTTTCAATATAAAGACACCAAAATTAATAAACCAAAAAGTGAGTAATAAAAATTTTTGGGTTGCATTGTAATAATGTAACAGAAAAATTAAAACAATTTGTATTTTTAAACAAATTGTTCATTTTTATACACTTTTTGTATAACAACAAAATGATGAATTACGGAACACCCAGTGAATCGCTGCACATTAAAGTCAAGTTGCATACAAACACTTGAGCCAATCTTCATAATCATTGTTTCAACGTTATGAATGAATGAAAATGACATACGACCTTTAGCACTAAACATGGCCATATTTCGTATAATCTAACCAAGGTGATCTTGATCATCAACCTCCAAACTATTTGTACGTCTCCTTCATTCACAAGGAAGTGAATAACTAATCGTCGACCTCTCTCTCTCTCTCTCTCTTGATTAACAAATAGGATAAATCTTTTAATGAGATCTTTTTATGAGAAGAACACATTAGGGTCAAATTCATTTTCATCCATTCAACCGTACTAAATTTTTAATAGAAATACTTTTTTGTGTGTGTTATCTTATAGCAGTTGTTACATAGCAGCATTACTTGGAATGTTTCTAATTGATATCAACTGTAATCATCTTGATATTTGCAGCTGTGCTATCATAAAACATCACAATAATTCGAATATAAACCTGTCTTTCTTAATCTTGAACTTTTATTTTTTCAAAAAATAAATAAATAAATAATTTTAATCTTACTAAATAAAACCCAAAAGTAACTTTTTTTTCCATGGCTGATTGGTTGATGAATTTAAAAGTTTAAACTATGAATGTTATTTTTTAATTAATATGAAATTTTCTGTATTTTTTGTATTCTTGAAACCGATTAAACTAGTAAATAAATAAATAAATGAACAAAAGGGTATCATCAACATCTGTTGATTGAATAATTTCAAAACATCAAAGCTAAAAACTCTCACGTCATCACATCACTAAATAGAAAATACTAAATTGCAAGTCATTTATAAGCAAAAACTAATTATTTATCCTTAAAATTTATTTGGTTCCTTTATGGAATTCAGCTTAAATACTAAATTTACAGCTATTAAATCTGCTGATTTATTAATTTCCAAGATGTTTTTATGTAGCAACCTAAGATGCCAATAGAATTGTTTCAAAAAATCCTATATTGAAATTCTAGAAAGCAAAAAATCTCAAGTTTACAATTACGTTTTTGCGTTAAAAAATCCTGGCACAATTAATAAAGGAAAATTTTACTTAAACGCATATATCCAAGTTTCCACTAAAAAATCGCATATATCGAGGTTTGCACAAACAAAAAAATAAACCAAGGCGAACAATTTTAGCCACAAAATAGCATAATGGTGAAATTTTCTTACCATTAAAACAAGTCTCCGAGATAATTTCTCTCGTATACAGAACACATAGCTACTGTATTTTAATACAGGTTTCGTATAACTGACAAAATAAACTAATTTTACCATTTTTCTTGTGTCAATATTTAAATTTTCATCCCATGACAAAATCTGCACTTGATTGAAAAACTTATGTCTAACCTCATACTGATGAAACAAAACCTTCCTCCCATGTTTAGTGTCTCAATAGTTTGATTTTCACAACATGACAAAAATTTGCAACTGGGACAAAATTATGTCTAACCTCAAAAGTTCACTCACCATATGCTTAAATGTGCGCGAAAAAAACTTGACTCGTATCTTCTCCAAAATAAATCAAAAGGAAAATGGCTCAACTCCAGCTGGTACTTGTCAACTCAAAATAAACACACATTCCTCAACACACAAACTGTTTACTGTGAATTAACATACCTTTGATGATGCAATTCAAGCGCAAATTGGTAATTGATGTAACAAATGATGCAAAAGATTAAAAAACCAAAAAAAAAACAGGTTATTTTTTATATAGGCTCAAACCAGACAATTCCGCATCAATAACTTAATGTTCTCCCATTGCATCATCGTTGTCGATAAATAAATTTTTGATGGCATTTTGATTAAGTAAAATGTAGCATATGAATAAACAGTTGGTTCGCTACATTACACTAATGAAATGTTTAATTGCATATCCATTACTTGCAACAAACAAACGTATGTCAACATGGGGGAGGTATAAATGTATATATAATATACTGTTCGGTTTCATATGTCAAGAGCCTTTACAACTCGCAATGTTTAATTCATTAATGCAACCGTATTTGTGTTATTGTGGACACGTTTTAAGAGCCTGGTGTAGTTAAAGTAACATTTTTGCAATTTCGAGGAAAATACGTTTCAAGATCTGAACTTGCCTTGCTGTCTATGAGCCATTTCACACTTCTTGCACTAATATCTTTGCATAGACTGTTGTATTGCTAAAATTGTGTTGGCAAAGTAGCATTGCACCTAACACATTAGAAAATGCTTTTAGGTCATTTTTGACAAAAAGGTTACTTAACACCCTTTTACACGATGCCCTTCATTTGTACATGTGAGACATTATTTTCTACAAAAATAATTTTGTAAAAATGTTATTTTTCAAAACATGATGTTGAAAACAAAGATAACTTTAACCGCCGTGCATGACAAATTTTTGCATGAATCTAATGTAGTCCTATATGACAATTTTGTTGCTTAAAATTTCATTGTATTGAACATGACCATACTGTGATTGACATGTTTGCATTGTTACCAAATGCAAAAATCTACATTGCATTTTAATGTGGCAAAGTAATACTTTTTTTTCACACTAACGAATCAAATGAGATTTTAATATGATATACACATTTCTTCCGGCAACTATAAAATTTTTAGTTTTACCATTGTTTTCGACCAATTTGGATGCAAACTGCCAATTGAAGATCGTGGAGGATTACTACCAGTGCTTCGAAGACATTGCAAATCAATTCAAATTTAAATGGTCTTTGGCATACATAAATTTGTACTTAGATAAGAAATTAACACCTATACAACTAGCAGGTAACCCACGCTATAGCACGGGTACTGCAGGTACTATAGCTACTGTGCTATACAGTAGCATTTATTGGAACAAAAAAAAAAGCCAGAATACTGTTTAATTTTAGTACCGTATTATTTCATAGTGTAGTATAATTTTTAAAATTTTAATTTTGTTACAATCTCTATCTTAATATGGAAAATCCAACCTTACGTAAAACTTGACTTGTGTAAAAAAACATGTTAAAACGCATTAAGAACCATTTGTATATTGCTTTGATTCTTTACAAAACATACATACTGTACTGTAGCGTTACTAATAATGCAGCAGTACAGCTCAATTTTTTACAAGAAGAGCATCCCGGGTTATCACATACGTACCTTGGTAACAGTGAGTGATTCCAACAATAGCTTGAGTCCGCCATCCTGCATCAAATCCGGGTTGGAAACCAGATCGAACAAGTAGACCTGGCCGTCCCACGTCCCAACTTGAAGCAACGTGAGCGGTCCGTTGGGTCCCAAGTTGATGCCTTCACCGTCCAGAGACACCACGGCGTGCTCCATGTTGAGCATCTGTTTGACGATGGTGTTCGAGTCTTTGATCTTTGTAATGATTTTAGCTGCCTTCAGAATTCGGACCGTGTTGAGCTCGGGGTAAGTCTCGACGTCGACAACCTGCGGGAAGGTGGCCCTATGCTCCATGGCCGTGTTTTCCGCCACAGCCTTCATGACATGGGACATGACCCGCTGCCTGAAGGTTTGAGGAACTTGAGACCGACTCGGGGACACTGGCGTCGAAGTCGAGATGGCCGGCACGCTCACCGTAACCGTAGGAAACGTGGGGATCGTTGCCGGTGGCCTGGGGTTGACCAGGCTCACCATGTTGGACTGCACCAGAAACACGTTCGAGTGCATCTTGAGAAACGTCGACAGATCCTGCGGGTTCTTCACCATCTTCTGCCACACCTCGCGCGGGAAGTGCGTGCTGAGGTGGCCGAAGAGGTGCTCCACGGTCATCGGTCCACGGCTTTGGGTCGAGGTGACGAAGAAGTTGAGCAGCTGGTTCATCAACTGCGGATCGAGGGTCTCGTACTCCAGGTCCGCCATGGTGGTCAGCTGGCCGTTGGTCTGCAACGCTTCCAGGTTCTTGCGCAGGAGAACTTGCTCGTCCCGCACAACAAACACTTCGGGATACTTCTGCAAGAAATCTTTGAACTCGCGCACATGCTGGCCCGAAATGTGTCGCACTTCGGGGGACGCTTGCGAGCGGTGGCCCAGCAAACTCTTGATGGGGACTTCGGCCACCCCGTAGATGGCCAACTTGTCTTTGAAGTACTCGACGGCGTCGAACGCATAGTCCCTCTTACCGGAGACGCTGGTACCGTCCTTAGCATTTGATGTGGTGGTGCTGTTGTAGCACGTCAGCGAGACCAGGTCGCCGTCTATGGTGAACAGGGATGGATACTGACCTAGGAACTTGCGCAAACCCGACTGGCTGCCACCGGCAATTTGTCGCATTTCTTTAGTGAAGCCCTTGGTTCCGAATTGGCAGCTGAGGTCGTGCAACGAGCGTGGTTGACCTTTGTCCATCAAACGGTCGAGGAAGAAGAGCAGCGTCAAGCTGCGAAGCTCGTCGTAGTCTTCCATGGCGGTGTTAGTGTAGTTGATGGTGGTACTTGGTGTTGTTCTTCGTAACTGTTCAGCCAAAATATGGGCAGCAACTCCGGCTGCCGTCGTAGGTGGTAGTAACGACGACGACGACGGCAGCAGCCAAAATGGTAAAGGAGGCTGCGGCACCGGAGTCGGCCATGTTGGATTCCTGTGGTCACGTGATGATCCAACTCCCACGCCCACTCTCCAACCACCAGTACGACCTCCGCCCTGCGGATATCGAACGAATTAAAATAAATAAACAAACAAATAATTAAAATAAATAAATGAAATAAAATCAAGCAATTTTTTTTATACACAGTGTTGTATATATAAATGCATATTTAATACACATAAATTTATGTACGGTATTTCATATGTATTTTTGCTCTTGGCTCCACAACGCCGTCATCGAATAAATTAAAAAATAAATAAATAAATGATAAAATAACAATAAAAATTATTGTTTTTGAATTTGTTTATTTAACAAATTTAATAAATAAATAAAACCAAATATATTTTGTCAGGCTCGTATACAAACGTATAGTTTTGTGGGGGTCACCCACATCACATAAAAGGGATTATCGATACGTGTAACTTATATGGCTACGTTCACGTTGGACGCTTTTTCTCTAAAATCGCTCATAAACGTCCAAAGATAGTCGTAAGTTTGTTTAATTTACATAGAACCTATATTGGTTACTGATCGACTTTGGGCGTTTATGAGCGTTTTTAAAAACGTCCAACGTGAACGTAGCCAAATACATATTTTATCGATACTTTTAAACATATGTGATTTATAATCTCTATACTGTATATATATTTCGTGAACGTTTAAGTTGGTGGGCGGAGCTTAGGTGGGGTGTAGAGTCAACACTATATGGATTTTGCTAATGTTTTTTTTAACTGGTAAAGGTATACAGGCCTATGAGTGTAGATACCCATAGATACAAGTTTAGGTTAGTTAAAAAAAACAACATTAAAACAAATTTCATATATCTTAATAATACCCCACCTAAACTCCGCCCATCAACCTAAAAGCTTTAATTAATTATTTGCTTTACATTAAAATTTGGAATGGGTCGCTGTTGCAGGACAGGACACTACTAAAGAGGCCAAAACGAGTATCGTCTGCTGAACGGCGCCGCCGATTATTTTTATAAATTTCTACCAATCACAAAAGAGCTTATATTTTCGATACGAAACTGGTTACGCAATCCGAACTATGATTGGAGAAAATTAATGTGCTACAGTATTTCAAACCTGCGTAGAGAAATTACGATTGTCGGCAATTTTATTTTTTATATAAAATAAAAAAAATATTTCGATAACATATTTATTTGCACAAGGATAAATATTAGATACAAAAAAAAGCGATAATGTATTTATGAAAACCCATAAAGTAAATAAACTAAAAAGTAGAGGTAGTTCGCAGCAAGTCCAGGAAGTGTAGTTTGATTTTGGAGATCAAGCAATACTTAATATTTGCAAAAACTTCCGTTATTTTAAATCTTTTAACCTAAACATTTTCTTAAAAAAAATACTACAATTTCAAATTAATTTTGGAATTTTTAATATTAAAAACTGCATTATATAAAACATTAAAATCTATATATTTTTGTCTCATCTAATCCAACACAGGAACTGTAAACGTAGAGTAATTTCTTTCAACAAACTGTCACTACAAAATATATAATAAAAACAAAATACTGAACAACTTTTTGGTTATGGATGTTTTATGTTACGATTTTTTTATAAACGGTTCTATGAGTTATTTTGGTTTACTTCAGTGAACAATAATGAATTATAAACTAACAATAAAAAAAAATCTGCAGTTTCTATACAAGTTCATCATTGCATGAAGTTTAAATTACACCTTTTATCATCACATTTAACGGCGATACTCACTCACGAGTACAGCGTTGTTTTTTCAATGGAAGATATCATGCATGCAATGAATGTAAAGCACTCGATATAACTACACATAACTTTTTAATGTAAGCATAAACTGTATCATTATACACAAAAAATTTTGTGTCGTATCAAAAAAAATTTGAATTATTAAAAAAAAAAAATTGAAATAAATTATTTCAAAATAAATTATTTGAAAAATAAATTGAATATAATAATGTGTATTTAGTAAATGACATTACTTTACAATAGTGTGGCTTGTAGTGAAGTTGGTGGTAGAGTACATTCGAAAAGTTTGCAGTGACAGCTGTATGTAGTTTGGTCGATTGCAGCTGTTCCAACGGTTTTTCTCAACCGTCGGTATATCATGAGAATAGTATCGATTTTGGTTCTTGCTTAGTTTATTTTCAAATACAATATCGATAGATTTGTTTATCTATGGAAAAAATAGATTCGAATTCAAGCTTTTTCTGTACATAAGTGTATGTGTCTAAAACTCCATTTTCGATGCTCTTATGTTTTTTACCTACTGGTTACTCACGGACTTTATGTGGAAATTTTTCAATTATTTATGATAAGAAATTGCAAAACAGGAAATGATCATTATGTCTTAAAACGATATTATTCAACTTTGTAAACAGATGTTTTGTATGAAAATTAGTAGCAGCTGCCAAAATTAAGAATTTAACGAATTGAGGTCCGAAGAAAAGTCAAGAACAGAATGAAATTTCGTTCGAGTTTGAAAGCACAAAAATAAAATAAGCTTAAAATATATATTTTTTTAAATCTTATTTACCAAATGGGAATAGTGTTATTTGATGTATATCCTATTTACAATGTGTAAAAAAAATATTTTATATTGGAAAAAAATAATCGAAAACAGTTAGAAATTACAATTCGTGTTAGAATAATACAAATTAAACCAAAATTTTAGTGTATAAAAAAGAGTTCAAATTTGTACCAGATTTTCCTTGATACAATAAACCTAAACGCTAGTTGTTCTAATACAAATGAAACCCAGTTTCTATTTAAATTACGCTTATTTTAACGTAAACAAAAGACAAATTAATCTCTATGGCGATTACAAACAGATACACAATTTTCACATAACTAAATAAATATATATATATACATTTTAACTTATATATTAAATATGAATACTCTTACCGCGGAATTCATAGTGTTGTTTCAGCTATATGCCGAGTATCAATGTTGCATAAAATTTTGCTTCACGAGTGATTAAAACTATATGCAACAAGAGTCAATTCTTTCGATCAACTGTCTCAAATTCAAATCTTTCAGTTAGATTAAACTACTATTTTGAAAAAAAATTGATGATCGTTAAAAAAAAATAGAGATAACGATATATATGAAAGTAATCTTCAATAACAACGAGACGCTTAAAACGGCTCAGAGGCAGCGTGCCGAAAGTATTTCAAAAACAAATGTAAGATTATTGTGTCTTTCATAAGTAAACAATGTGCAGATAACGTATAACACAATTGTAAATAACTATAATATAAATTATTAAGCAAAAAAAATATAAATACTTACCCTAAATCGTTTATTGGTCATCTTTGGCGCCTTAAACCCGCTCAGCACGGAAATTTTTCACAGTGTGTGCGTGTCTATGCGCGCGTGCTTGCTGTAGGGTAGGACGCCAAAATTCGACTGAAGAGTGGAGGAGAATACAAGCAGCCAAACAAGAGAAGCGGGAGAAACCCCAGAAAAGGGAGTGAATGAAAAAGCCGAGGTGCTCTCCCCTTCGCCCAAGCCCTTGCCTCAAAGTCTGGTTCGCACCTGCGTGAGTGAGATAAAGGAGCCGCTTGAGTTGCTATAGCAACGAGGGCACGTGCTGTTGGGTTGGCACGCGACGACATTTAAACAGCGCGCTCGAATGTGACGTCAGCGCACACTAATGACAAGAGAGCCGAGTTTGAAAATACGAGAGTTGAGACACGGGTAGGGGACAGGGGGTTGGTTGGACAGAGCCAGACGAGGAAGGAAAACACTGAAAACAGATGTTATTAGTTTGGCATTAAAAACAAGAAGAAAAAAACAAGACTCGTTTTAAACAGATGGTACAAAAAGAAAAATGTATAGGATTCTGGGAAGACGTAACGACAGTTTAGACACAAAAAAAGTGTATGCTAATATTTGTACTAATTTATGAAAATTTTCATAGGTTGTAAGTTTGTAATACTAGCAGTTAATTTTTGTTATGCTACATATTAGGTTGATTTGATTTTATAGTATTCTAAGATAGAAGTGTAGCGTTACATAGTCACGCATGATGTATGCATAATAATGACGAGGAGCTGGGTGGAAAAACGGCATAAATCCACTTACACCGTTATTCTTTAAAACGCATAGGCCTTTATTGAATCGTTTTAGACTGGTTTATAGCATAAAGACATTGAATTGCCTATAATTTGCACTTTCAGACTTTTTAAAACAGCAAAAATATAGAACGCGACTAATGTGAAATTTTTTGTGATTTCTTTCTTTTTGTCGATTTATTTCCTGGTTGTTTCACTTCCAAAACAATGGAAAAGATACTGATCTTTAAAAAAACGGCGTAAATGTATTATAAAATTAGCCTGTAACTGTCACATTACACACATTTTTTTTAGTTATTAGTTGACACATTTTTTTCCAAAACTTGTTCTATATTCTTTTTATAAATACACAAAAATAAGTTTTAGATAATTTTCCTTGCAAAAGCATGGAACGTCAAAACAATAGGTTTTGACGTTTTTAATTTCAATTTTCCGCCCATCGGGATAGCTCTTCGTTTCTCCTGCACATTTATTTCTCCCGCAATGCAATGCACGACCGTCGGAAGGAGCGTGCGCAATGCAAATGATAACCTAACCTAACCTAATCTAATCTGCGCAATGCAAATGTGCCTTAGGCTCATGCAACGCTAACTGGGGCGTCGCAAAGCTTTCTGGGAAGTGTCTATTATAGAAAGAGATAGTTGACAAGTGAATAAATAAATTTGAAGGTGCCGTTACGCCGTTATTCCACTTAACTCCCCATACATAATGTACCATCCAAAATATGCAGTATTATGTTGTATAGTGTACCACCATACGTAGACTTCAACACAGTAACAAACAATACAGAATTGCAAATTATAACTGTAATTATGTATATTATTAAATAATAAATAAATTAAAAAGTAATATTATATTAATTATTATTATTACTAGTTTAACGAGTGGTAATAATTATACATTATTATAACTAGTCTAGTTATAGTAATGTATATGTTACTGCCAAAGTCCGAAGTTGGCCAAAGTGGGTAATGGCCAGCCAAATCGGGAAGTGACCAATATCACTTAATATTGACCGGCCAATGTTCGATCTTGTCTTGATTTCGGACCTTGGCCAACCAGTTTGCAAAATGGCATAGGGCAATCGGCCAAAGTCGGAATAAAAAAGTCATGAGGTCAGTCAAATTAGTTTTTTATAGTAAATTATTTATTTACTATTT
>JAQIWH010005028.1:0-15521 GCA_034695005.1 Cryptops parisi
TACACACACACACACACATTCATACATATATATATATTATTATTATATATGTATTATAGTTATTATTATTTATTAATATTTCATCAATTCGTAGAAGATCTCGCATCTGTTATTACTCATGTGTAAAGGTCATGTATTTCATGTTCACCAAAGAGTAACAGTATCGATTGGTATTGACAGGGGATTGTGATCTATCTCAGGTAATATGAAAAGTTGGGTTGATCTTCACAATTATCCGGATACTTCTTTCACACAATCAATAGGATCAATTAAAATTAAACTGTCACCAACAACGCTGGACGAATCCTGGTCACGGCACCAAATGTTGGAGATATAATACGTGTATAGATTAATTAGTGAACGTTAATCAATAAACAACATCTTCAATTAATAGACATCATTAATACACACCTTCGCACATTTTACGAAGAGAAGATAGATTGGATATCATGTATGTTACTTTATCAATACAACAACATTTATACAGGAAGGTTTCAATTCAATACGACATTCGGTTCCGAACCTCACACACAGTGCATCGAAATTTTTATGAAGTGACAGAAAGTTCCCGTTTCAGTCACTTAAATAATTAAGCACATCTACCCCCAAATCGCATTATAATGAAACCTTCTCGCAAACAACCATACTCAGGGAAACTTGCTGTCGTTGTATACTAGTGAAATCACACACTACTATACTGTACATACAGTACCGGTATATAATGACCTGTTCTCCATCATTCATTTCCTTCTAGAAATCCCAATGTACACACTCGCATCGTTATGAAGCACCCTGTGCTTCACTGGGATTCACCATAATAACGTAAGTGTAAACACAAAGCGCTCTAGACAGACATATACAGATTTGGATAATTATATGCACTATAGTAACTAATTGCTTTCACAACCAAAGTAAACATGTTACGTTAAATCTACAGAGTGATCCAGAACAACTATTCCACTTTCAGAGGTGATAGAAGGCATGTAATGAAACAACTTTCACTAATAAACGAATACTTCCGTAACGAGATACAACACAGTTACGAAATTTTTATGATGAGTCTTATATTATTAATACATTGTTTTTCGAGAGTAATAACTCGTTGGAAAATGCAGGGTGTTTCAGAACTTTTATTACAAACCTCCAGGGATGTCGGGAGGGGGGGGGATCGGAATTTTTTTGTTCTCATGCAAGCATTTCGGAAAATTTTTGCATCACGTGATACAGTCGTTCGTATGTTACCTGTATGGTGATCTCCACTGCAATACACAAATGTTGTACTGGTGATTAGCAAACCTTGCAATTCGGTCGCAGCGGGACTGTTACCAGCGTGGAGTGGTGGTAGGACTCATTGAATGCGTCGTGTTTTATTAAACAACTCATTGCAGCGATGTGTCAATAACGCTAAAAATAAACTAAGAAATTTTGATAAATTACTATATAATTATGTGTTAACGATTCTGTTATGATTTTTGTTTGTTTTTTTCCGTGCAATTTTATTGTTCATTGCGATTGTTTTGTACATGAATTTATTTTCTGTTGTTGTACCGCTGCACATTTTTGCTGTACATTAGATTATACTATTGATCTAATCCGATATGGGATCGAATTAATTTTAAATAAAAATAAAGAAAGTGAAACTCTCACGAAGGCTCTCACTCGCAGCAAGGTTTGCCAGCTTCCCACACAACATGTGTGTATAGTGGTGGAACTCACCATTCAGGTAGCATACGAACGTTTGTAACACGATTTTTTCCGGAACTTCTTGCATGGGAGAAAGTTGCTTCTTTCCGATCTCCTTATACGCCCTGAAGGTTTTAACAAAGATCCAGAAACAACCTCGATTTTCAGCGTTTTATTATTATGGGAACAGTGTATTATAAATCATAAAACTTTCGTAATTCCGTTTTAAAAGCTAGGAACTCTCTAATATCACCTCTAAAAGTTAGGAACAGTTGTTCTGAATCACCCTGTAGAAAAGTTGATAATAGAACTAGATCTAGGAAGATATAATGAACTCGAGGAGTTTCTGCATTGTGATATTACCTAATCCGTACTGTGTTGTGGTTAGGGTACGTCAACTGGATTGCTCTCGTCGCATATTAACGGAATCGGTGTCATTTTCTAAATTTTATTTTAGATTGTATTCACACATCCCCACGTGAGTACAATGCTATATTGATACTGTCGCAACAAGAGTAAACATGTTACATTATTACATTAGATATAAGAGAACACGATATAGGAGCTACTTCACTGATAGTTAGATCTTTCATATTGGTTGCTCTACACATTAGGAGAGCGAAGAAATTAACAATATAAGGTATTCGCATAAATCGAGGACTTCGTGTGTTGTCAAATCATCTGATACGTATAAAAAATCACGATAACAGTAACAATCGATCGAGATCGAGGTTTTTTTATTTGGTCAGGTCAACCGAAAGTTAACATTTCATCCATCCCTCAAGGCTATTAGAAATTAGCTCTGTGATCCAAAGTACGCCTTTTTTTTTTCTTTCGATATATACATACATACAGATATAGTGTCGATTTTTTTTGGCTGTTGTTGAGTCTGGTACAAACACACACATCTACCTTGGGCTAAAAGGTGCGTAGAGCGGCCGCGTGGGCGTCTGCCTAAGAGCGCGTGCGCACTTGATCGATCGGCGCACTCGGTCGGCTCGGCGGGGAGAGACAACTCTCTTCTCCGTCTCGGGCCACGACGTAATGAGAGAGTCGTCTGTTGTACTACTAGTTGGACTGCCGCTGCTACTGCTGCTGCTGCTGCACACGACACATTCACTACCTCCTTCACACTCGGGGGGGTATTCCTCCTCTTTTACTCTTTTGACCCATCGTCCCATCACTTTGTAACACATTACATAACACACGTTTTCTGTCGCAGCAGCACCCCTCACAACAAAAAAACCTTCGAAACAAAACAAAACAAATCACCAACCCAGCACTTTTACTCATCGACGTTCGTCGTCGTCTGCTAGCAGCAACAATAACAAGTTTTAAACGTGTGTTGTTGGCCTTGAGTGCAAACATTAGGCTTTCACCGTTGCGACTGCCGAGTTTACTACTGTTACTACTGTTATTAGTTAATATGTACGACGTCGGTTACTAAGCTGGGGTCAAAAGTGTACTAAACGAAACTGGTGGTTTGCTTTTTTGGACCGAATACGGTTTGGATGTAAAACTTGGGAGAATCTATGCGCCCGCTTCCACTATGCGGGAAGCCGCGACGGATGGGGATGCTCGCGCTGGTCTACGTGCTCGCCTCCATGGCTCTTAGCGTTCGTTCAGGTAAACAATTTTATTTTATTTATTAATTTTAATTATTAATTTTTTTTTAAAAAATTAAAATGTGCGACAATGTTGAAAACGTTTTAACTGTTGAACATTTCTTGCCGTTGTTGTGCTCGGTATAGCATTGACTAGGAATTTTTCAATATATGTAACCTGTGCAAGTACTATGTGAAGTTCAGTTATCTTTGAAACAAAAAATATATATTTTACTATTTTTTTATTATTATTAATTTAATATGTATACCAGATGGTAAAAATATTAAAATTTAGTTATTCATGATAATTTCAAACAGTGGAATGCGCTTCTATTTTATACATTAGAAAAGTATCAATCACCTGTGTTACAACAAATTGTAAATCTTTTTGTATACATTTACAAATATATGTAGAAACATTAATTTTTTCATATAATTACCCTACTGTATTGCCTCGCGATACAAAAAGTTTTAAAACGAAACATATAACTAGGGGTTTATTTTAATCTGTAACGTGTGTCGTGTAAAGTTTATTTTGCTGTTAATCACTACATTTATTTATTTATTTATTTATTTATTTTTAATATGTTAATTAATATTCAAACATATGCGTCAAATGTTGGAAATGAAAACTCATCTGTTTTTCACTTTGTATCTAAGTGTTTGTCAATCTGTAAATTGCTATATAAGGTATATTTACATTGCAACAAAAAAGAAATTTGTTTTACTATTTTATATTAATATTATACGTGTTAAATGATCAGTTAAAATTCAGATGATCGTGGTGTTAAAAGTTGTATTTGCTTTTTCCAATCTGTAAAATGTTTGAATTCTATGCAAAGTTTACTTTCACTGCGACTGGGGTTAATCACTTTATTGAGAAGTATTAATTAACAGTACAAAATAAATGGCACAAATCAAAATAAAAAACGTTTTTTTTGTTCAAAAAGTAAGTTTTTAAAATTCATTTTACTATTCACTAACACATTCAATACAAAACAAAAATATAAACTGTTTTTTTAATGTATCGTGTGTTTACAGTATTGTAGGTTTAAATTTATTATCTTCAAATTATATTTCAACTAGAATATTGTTCCAGTACACAATTTGATATTTATTTAATAAGCAAACTAACATTGAAAACATGTTAGTTCCAAGTGCATTAATTTAGAGTGTAGTATTAAATATTTAATACAACAAATAATTAGCAAACAACTCAATAGTTGATGTATGTAATTCAATGATAAACGAAAATTGTTTTGAACTTAAGAACAAAGTTCAGTATAACAAAATTAAACAAAGTACCAGTTGTGTTTAAAAAACGAGTTTTAATGCTATTCAATAATGTATTATAGTAGAGTTAAAGTGAAACAGTTTTGATGCCTGTCAAGGTTTTGTCTGAAGAAACAAATGTTATTAGAGATAGTTTTCAAAACGTTTATTCTTGTATTTATTTACTTATTCTTGTATAGTTTACAATTTTTCGTCGTGGTTATTCTATTAACATTTTGAGCTTTGCTTCGTGTAAGACAGTAATGTGTTACAGGGATGTAGATGTGTACACATAAGTTATCATTGTTTATAAGAGAACTTTTCAAAACAAATTCGTCAGTAATTTTGTTACTAGTTTTATTTATCACCGTTAGATAAACTAACTGGAACATCTTACATTTTCGGCTTATAACACGCAGTTTGAAAACAAATAACATTTGTCAAGATAAAAAATGTTAAGAGGTACTTGTCTAAGCAAAAGCGTTTATATTTGTACTACGTTGTTCTTTTTACATATTTTTCAAATAATTTCCATCAAGTACAGTTTTTAAAAGATGTTGCACAAGTTATAAGGTATATGCATAATAAACAGAAAATTGTAATGTTTATTAAAAAAAATTCTAACAATTTTTATTATGCAATGTCGAGATGTGTGATATATGACGAGATTTCGATATTCACTCGATTTGAGAATGATATGTATGAATTTACAGGTGCTTAGTATTTTTCAATTCATTGGCAATTTTTCGAAAGAAGACAAAAGTTGGCGGCCCTCTATCAATATTAGTTATTTATATTGATGACAGTATCACCACAGTGTCTCATTTGAATTTTATTTTATTTTATTAAATCTCAACCTAAAATGGTCACGAAAAGTATACAGAAACTAACAATGACGACAAAACATGAACAACTAACAAAAAACAAGTGCAACAGTATACAATGTAACAGTACACAAGTAAGAAATAACAAGTGTTTTAGTAACATACAGTATATGTATAAAGCAGTACCAGTGATATACCGGTATCTATTATAATACATGTATAATATACAGTGTATTGCCGTATATACTGTGTAAAAGTCAAATTTAGCTTATTGTATAAAGTTTAATTTATGAGACGTGACTATGACATGAATACCACTATCGAGGGGCTGAAATTCATGCTTTAATTTGATTTTAAAATTTAATCACCAGAAACCGTACTGGTTCAATCAACCGAAGAAAGTGTATAAACCAATAAAGATGATAATAAACCCTCAATCTATAAACAAAATGTCGTTTACAGAAGATGTTGGAAAAATGTAAACACCTCAACTGTAGAACTGTAATTTCTGTAACTGTACATTCTTGTAGACAGTCCATTACTATCTACAAGAATGCTACGTGTCCGTGTGCGAAGTACAATAGCGTACCCTGAGGCTGCAAGAAAGTACAGGTCGACTTTTGCATGCGATATAATATGAAAAAATAGTTTTGGTCAAAAAATATCGGCAATCGACATTTACGTGATGTCGACTATTACATGGCTAAATGCGGTTTTGTTTGTGTGTGAAATAATTTCCTCGGGGTAAATTGTATTATTAAACCTTAATTAAGTTTACCTTAATTAAAATTTATGCTGTCATTTTGATGAGCTTGACCAAATTAATCGACAATCGTAACAGTGATTTTCGTAGCTGGTTGATTGTAGTTAGTTTCCTAAAGAATATGTGTATTATAAGAAATCTTTAATTTATGCGATTCGTGTAATGTGCGATGATGATTGAAATCCCCTCTTAGTTGTTCATTATATATGCGATAAAATTGCTCAATTATGCCATTTCCCGTGGTGGTGCACAAGTGTCTGAACAGAGATTTTTTAATCGTCAACAAGGATTGACAAAAATTCTTGTTCCAGAACTACGTATTAGCTTTCCAGAACTAGTAGCTCAGTTGATAGAGCGTCTTGACCCAAGTGAGAGAGGTCCCTGGTTCGATCCCACACTGGAACAAGGGTGTTTTTTATTTAAACTCTTGTTTTCTATTCAAAATTGTTTTCTGGTGCAAAGGTTACCAGCTTGGAAAGGACAGTGCAATGTTACAGTTTGTTCATTCGATATTTCAAATTTAATTCTAACAAAGATCTTAGGCAAATTCCAGTTTAAAGGATTCACCAATATGGGTGTCATTTTATGGGTATGTGAATAATATGCGATTTTTAGGTTATGCGCCGGAACGTAGCCCACACATGAATCGATGACCAACATTTATTTTCGGTAAAATTTTTTGTTCATCTTTATTTGTTAATTCGTTTTTATATGGGAAGTATAAAAACATGGGAGTAACCGAGTTTAATGGAATGAGTGGTAGCACGTGTGAGCTTTTTGATTCGATTTTAATGTTTTGTTGATGACGATATTTTCGTTTTTCTTTTTCCCTTTTTTTTTTATATGCAAAAAGTAGGCAGGTTGGATTTAATCGGTTTTTATAATGATTTTTCCGCCGCTGAATGGTTTGACGTTCAAGTTGTACAAACTATCGGCGTGTTTAGCTTTTTCGAATGTTTGTAGTTTGTCTTTTTTTCTTCCTCTCTCTCTCTTTTCCGAACCATTTTTATGGCTCATCGGAAATGGTTTAAGGTTCAATTTTCGAAAGAAGAGAAATGATGGAGGTAGTTTTGAGATGAGTTTTCATTTCTCCGCCAATCTGCTTGGTAACGAAACGAATTCAAACGAGCAGACAGACAAGTGCGAGTGGCTCTTTACGACTGTCAAATGGTTGAAATTACACTTTTATGACCTTATTTTATCGCCTAGGCATTATAAGTGCTACCCGTGTGAGTCAATGGGCTTAGTGGCCCCCAATTGACGTAGAGTCGATAGAAAAATTTCAACACGATGTAGTACGAGATATGGTTAGCGAAAACTGTGTCAACAAGGTGAACATAGACGTTTCAGAATATTGAAGTTGATATTGTTGATTAAAAAACTTGGAGTGTAAGGTGACAGAAACAGCGAAGTATACGTGTGGTGTTATATTTCAGAATTGAAGAGCTTATTTCCAAAACGTCTTAAGTCCATGAAATACAATTTTTCAGGAAACGGTTTTCAAGATTCATTTGATCATAGACTTTGCATATAACCGTGGTTTTTGAGGGTGATTTATCAGTAGGAAATAATAAGTTTTGACTCTTGAAAATAAAATATTTGGAATCAGCAATGCACAGTTTTCAGAGCCTCTTATTTCAAAAATGATTAAAATGGAGATAAAACGTTTTGAAAATAAGCTCTTCGATTGTACGCAATGTTTACTTTGTCTTTTTGATAGAAATCGGATTTGTCATCATCTTCAACTCGTATAAACAATACTCTTTTTTTCCGTTTTTTGACACTTAGCTTTGTCAGGTGTCAGTTCATTCGGCATTTGGTTGGTAGTTGATTTTGTTTCGTACACGTACGAAGAGTTCGTTGAAGGCAATTTATTAGTCGAAAAGTGTTTTGGGGCGGATGAAAAGGCGGAAAGGAAAATCGAAAGATCGATAGGGGGGGAAAGCGAGAGTTTTAAGAAGTTTATTCAATTAAATAGCTGTTGAAGCGCGAGAGAGGGTCTGATACGTTGTGGAAGTTGGGCGTAGTTTAAACGGGGGCTCGTTTTCGTTTCCATTCAAATGGGTTTGTTGGAGAGAAAAGTCTTCTCATTGGATACGGCCGTTTTGCCTTCTTAAGCCATCGCACCACGTGAAACCCGTACTAGACGCAACTTGGAGGACCGGGGTCTTAAGGAACAAAGCTCGGTGTCTTCCTCCCACCAAATCCCTTCGTCTTAATCCTTGCAGACGAAGACGACGACGACGACTTCCCAAACGCTTATATTTCTCCCAGGCTCCGGCGAGTTTGCGGTTTTGGTGCAAATTATTTCCTCAGAGGATTGGACGTCCAAATAGCAATTCGCTTCCTTGAGAAAAGCTGGTTTCATTTAATGAAGAGTTTTTTTTTAAACTTTAATAATAGTGTGTGTGTGTGTGTTTTTTTTAGTATATTTTTTTTAGAGGCGCAAATATATCGTTAACTTTCTCTCAGTTTCATTGACGATTGCCTCAACGTAATTAAAAATATTTTAAGCCATGGTTGTTTATGGAAAGTCCGAGAGAAGGGGAATAGAGTCGTTGAATAATGATATGTTGAAAAGATTAAATATAAAATTGGATTGATAAAATGCTACAAATGAACCGGTGTGTTATAATTGAGGAGTTGAGTGGAATGACGACGTAACTTTAAAAAAATGTAATTTTGAAAATAAAAAAGTGAAATATTTCTGGCGTCTTCAAATTTAAGATTAAAAAATAAGTCTGGCAACTGTATCTTTATAGAAGAAAATGAACAGGTTTTGTAGAAAAATCTGTTAACTTTAGTTGACATGTTATTTTTTGTTATTCATTGTTATGTCTCTTGTTTTTTGTCCATCATGTCTTGTTTTTTTTGTATCTCTGGTTTTTTGGACCGTTCAACGCAAAAATAAATAAAAAAATAAAAGTCCCTCAAGTTACGGGCTAATTTAAAATGCAATTACGCCGTTATTCCAAAGATCAGTGTTTTTTCCATTGTTTTGGAAGGGAAGCAAGCGAGTGAAACAACCAGGAACTGAAGGGACAAAAAGAAAGAAATGACAAAAAATATAAAATTCACAATAGTCGCGTTACATATTTTTTATCCAAAAAGTCCGAAAGTGCAAATTATATGCAACTGAAGTGTTTTTATGCCATGCTATAGTATAGACTGATTTAAAACGATTCAGTATATGTATTTTAAGGAATAGCGACCTGAGTGGATTTACGTCGTTTTTCCATCCAACTCTTCAATTGAATGTTAAAGTGGGTTGGAAAATTTATTGGCTTTAAGATGTTCAAATTTGAATCGGATTTTTTATGTTGGCAAAGCTCCAACAAAATCCGGCCTAATGTTGAATAACATTAGATAACAATTTTTCGAAAACTTAACTTAAATAACAATTTTTCGAAAAAAAAGATGATGAAACTGTTTATAATTTAAGCGTATTGTTATATTTGAATATATTTTTACAAAATTTGAACAGCAGTTCTTAGAATATTGAAAGACCTTCAACAACTTAGCTAAAACTGAACTTATCGTGAATAACAAATTCACGGACGATTGATTTCTAAACTGTTTGGTATTTACCGTTGCATAAATATAGAAAAAAACTGATATACAATTCATGATTTGATATACAACAAGTACATTAAAAATATTTTTTTAAGTATTTTCTTTATATAAAGATATGCTGTATGTATATACAGAATGCAAAAATTTTTTGATTTTTGCATGTTCAGATTTTTGTGAAATTTTGATATGCAAACTTTCTCTTATTCGATATCCAATTTATGCGTGTTTTGAGTAATTTCCATTTTCTGTTTTATTCTGCAAGTTTCGATTTATTCATTTATATATGCGATTTTTTTTTACACTAACTAGGTATGCGTTGTTTTATTTATCGCAATGCGGTTTTTGTTTTATGCGTTTTTTGGTACATTTTGATATTACATTATATTGGATCAGTTTATTTTTATAAGATGGCAGTATTCGTTCACTTCCCAGCTCGCTCACTCACAAACTCACTCACAAGTGAAGCTATTATAAAGAATATAAAAATAAAATGATGTACACTGTTAACACCATTACAGAAAATTTTCATTTAAGCCTAAAACAAGCATAGTCTTTGCACTAAGTTTTCATTGTTGTTGTTTTCTTCACTTTTTTTTTGGTTGGTCAAGTTGAATCTAATGGTTCAAGAAGAACTTCATCATTATATTGTCACTCTAGACAAAAGATGAAAGTCAAGAACAACTGGTCGTAATTGCGAACGAGAGTAGAAGGAAAGTCTCTTAGCCTACTAATTCATCAGGACCCAGGTTAACGTTGCTATGTAAATAAAACGCAATTAAAGTCCCCCTTGTTAGCTTTCTGAAGTTCAAGTCTCTTTTGCTTGTCCTCTCTCGTTCGGAGATTAATTTATCGAGAACCTCACTCTGCCTGGATTTGAAGCTCGGTAAATAGGTTCTTTATCAAAACATCCGTTTGCAAAAAAACCAACAAGACTTTCATGAAAATGGAAAATCTCGTGCTGAAATAACAGAATTAGAGAAACGTCATCAAAAACAAACTGAAAAGATTTCATCTGGATACAAAATTTAGTTACGTTTTATATTTTTGGTACGGTTTGTTCTAATTATCTCTTTTTAGTATGATTTGATTTTCTAGTCATTTCAAGTAGATTAATAATTTTTTCTACGATGAAGAAAATAATCAATCGATGAAAACTTTTGAGTGTTTCCATTCGTTAGTGGTCGCTTTCGTTGGTGGTTTTAATTTGTTTACCGAATGTATCTAAGATTATACTTTTTTTTTGGTCCAAATTTTATTTTTCACAAATTTGGTTGGTGAAGATTTTGAAATCGATTAAAAAAACAATTAAAAACCTTGAAACACTTTTTTTTTTATCGTCGTCTTCATTAAATATTTATAGGGCATTAAAATGTAGGCCTTGAGAGTAGATTTGCGATTTTCCTGCCAATCTTTGTTGAAAGCTATTTGTTGGACGAAGATGGATTAAGTTGTAAAATTAACGGAGCAGAATTTTTATTAATGCGTTTTTTTAATAATTACATAATGTGATGAAAACAAGTCGGAAAAAAATTGATAGTCGGAAGATAGAATATTTGTATTTTGTTCAAATTTGAACCGGATTTTCCTTGACCAAAAAACGTTGAGCTTAAGCCTGGTTTACACGTAACATCTTGTCTTCATTCTGGCAAGAGGACATCAGTTTGACAGATAAGACCACTAGTCATTCACTTCATGCAATTGTTCAAACTTGTCGTCCACACGTACCGTCTTATCTGTGCAGTCTGGCATACTCATGTACAACTGACGACAAAAAGTTGCGTGTAGACCAGGCTTTAGAGTTTTTCAGTTTAGAAAATTCCGGAGTACTTTTTTGTTAACTAAAAAGCCGTTTGTGGCGCCAGTGGTTAGGCGTGGTTGTTGAAAAAAATGCATTTAATATAATTTATCATTAATCAAAAAATCAATACGTTTTTGTTTATTTTTATCACTTAAGCTTGAGCTTATACCCAAGCGTCACAAGCGGCATTTCAGGTAACAGAAAAGATCCAAATCCTGTTCAAATTTGAACGTGGTTATTATTTTATTGAAATTTATTAAATGTGCATGTATCAAAAACAAATAAGCTTACATTAAAAATGCTTTTTAAGCATACTCTTTATATACAGTACTGTCATAATCCATACAGATAAACTATTTTATTTATGCAATGGACTTATGCGGTTCTCGTTTTATGCTTTTTTTTTTGTACATTAAATTATACAGTATTGTCATAAACGACTGTAGATGGTAGTATACGTTCAATTCCCAGCTCACAAACTTACAAGTGACACTAATATAAACAGTATGAAAACTTTCACAGGAGGTAATTGTCTCGTACATCGTGGACTTAACTGCATTTAAATGTTATTCAAGGTTCACCAAATAATTATTTTTTATTTTAATTTTGAACTACTGTTCCTGTATTTTAATTTAAAGGTAAATACAGTAGTTGTAGTTTTTGAAACTACCAATGCCATATTGATGATTAATTTTGTTTTCCTCATTGGACCTCTCCCATTTGGATTGGGTGGCATACAAGAAAGGGTGAAAACTGTCTTCTATATAGTATTGAACATTATTTCATTTATAAAATAAATAATTCCACTGTAATCGTGATGCTTTCAATATTCACATTTGCGCAACTAACGATGAAGAAGTTTCAGACAAGTACGGTGTAGTTGTCTGGTGTCTAGTGTAGGTGTCTACGAGAAAGTTTGTGGCAGTTTTCAGTTTTCGAATCGAACGAGTCGTGAAGATGAATCGAAAAGAAGATGAATCGAAAATCGTTGTTAACTGCGTCGTAGACAAGACGTTACCGTCGTTTTCTTTTACTAACCGCCATGTTGGATTTCTCGAACAACATCGGTTTTGTATTTTTACTCATGTGGTTTCTGTTCCCGTTTGAGACTCACTCGAAGGTGAGATTAAAAGACTAGTGTGTACGCGCAATTAACTTAAAAGGAAAAGTTTATATGTCGTTGAGCCTCGCCCATGATGTGGCATTCGTCGGAAGAATCAAAATCTCGTGATAATGACAGAAGATAGTGAACTTTTTTTGTATACTGTGACTGTCGTCTTTGTGATATTTGAGTTGTGTACATCGCATCATCGTCAACGTGCAGTGTCGTTTCGTCGTAACCAAGGTGAGATTAATGTTTTAGTTAAAAGCAAATATCTTTTTTTAAACTTTAAATAACCCTAACGCGATGCATTTTCAACGTCAATTATTATGGGTGTTGCTAAAGCTTGCTTTATTGTTTTAAAATTTTGTTTAATCTGGATGCATTGCGACGGTTGCTGGGAGTGATTGGTATGACGTTGATGCTATACGTGTCAATTATGGATCAATCTAGTTATTATGAAAATTGGACTAATTAGCTTACAGGTTACTATCCGTTATTGCTCCGAGTGGTCAATCATTATTAATTATTTAATGGTTAAATATTCTGCGGGTTCGTTAATGGTTTCAATAATTACATGGATATCATTGTTTTATTGTGATACCTTGTTTGTCTTTTTTAAAAATCGTATCTATTATTATTTTGTGTTATATTTTATTTGCATCATTTTTGTGTTCTACCCATTGTTTGATATAATAACAAATATCATGCTTAAAAATACAGTGTATTAGGTGTATTAACATTTTGAACTGATGTTTTCAAATTCGAGCGGCATGGCGTTGATGTTTTCAACTAAAACTATAATGTGTTTATAATTATAGTGTCTATTGGTATAGATACCAGTTAAAAAATACACCAAGAAATTTTTTTATTACCGGTAATCATAAAAATTGCAAGGTTTTGTTTGTTTTATCTAACATTACGCTGGTATCTCATTCCCATAGACATATGGGTACCCTCATACCGGTGGCTAGTTTCTTAATACGCAAGTACCCATTTTGTATATGTGGAAATTTGCAAATGTGGAAATTTCAACGAAGTGGCAGAACTTTCAACATTCAGTCACTTATGCCATAAATGCCATAAATTCGACAATTTATGCGACGAGACAAATTCGAGAATTTGTCTCGTCGCATAACAGCAAAATCGCAAAAACGAAAGACTCAATTGAGGATTTCCTCAATTGAGGGAATCCTACGACGTATTATAAAGGGTCACTTATACGTCAAGCTTCTTTATAAAATTTCAGCAATTTTAATCGTTTTTTTCTGACGTCATACGAACGCGTTTCAATGCTTTTGTTTAGTTGCTGTTTACGTTGTTTAGCCGAAAGCACGAAAAGACTCTTGGACGTGTGTATGACGTCGGAAAAACGGTTGGAATTAATAGAATGTGATTGAAAACGTTTGTCGTGTAAAATGGGATTTAGAGAACAATAACACGGTACATTAAGTATTAAAACTACCCGTATGTAAAACTCAATTTTAACAGTTTTATTGATCCAGTGAGCTACTGTATGTAGTAGTTTGTTCATAGAACTTCAATATAATTGTGTTGATCCAAAGCTAAAGGCTATGTTTCGAGAGAAAAATAGAATATGTAGCTGTATTCCGGCTTTAAAAATAAGCTATCTAGTACTATACAAATAATGGAATCACGCTTGCTTTTGGGGCAAAGACGAGTAAGTAGTGTCCAAAGAAAGTGAAGCAAAGACACGTGAACAGCATATGGATAGAACCCAGGGGGGAAGTAGTATATCGATTAAATTAATTAAATTTGTGGAGTTGCAAGTCTTTCAGTGCAAAACAATAGGCATCTTGAGGTAACAGCCAACACAATGGGTAAACAGTACGAAATGGAAGTTTTTGACTGGCAAAGTCCCTGCAGCAATTAAAGAAATTGGCTGATAACTCGGCTTCTGGCGAAAACAGTTGTTGATGAAAGGTGGTGTTGAAGACCAAACTTTTCTGCAATAGGGGAGGGGGTGAGGTGTGTTTGTGGGGGGAAAAGTGCTCGAGACGTTAGCCAGAAGAAAGTCGTTAACCTTCTCGAGTATTGGTGGCCATGGTCAATTAAAGTGGCCCGAGTTTGCACTGGGGGAAGGTTGAGTAATCTGGATAAATAGGCCTAGGCAGACTTAAAAGATTTTCACCGAGTGATAATTGTTTTCTTTAAAGGTGCTATACGAAACGTAAAAAAAAAAGGGGGGAAGAAACTTGGCACCATTTTCTTTTTTTTTTTTTTTTGGTTCAGGTTGGTTGGAGATTTTTTAAGTAGTAGTTTTTTTCTTAGCACTCTTTTTTTTCTTCTTTATTGTCTTCGAGATGAGAACCGATACTTGCGAGAGGGTTGAATGAATATTAATTAATTTTTTCGCTCCGCTGACCAAATGGCGGTTTGAATTACGCGTTCTTAAGCAGCTTTTCTTTTTCTTCTTCTTCTTCCTAGACGATGTAAAAAGATGACGATATAAGCGAACAAATGAAGCTTGAAACTAGACAAATAGGCCTAACTGTTATTTTTTTTATTCAGGTTTGAAACGCTTAACCGACGACGTTTCAAGGATTAAAACCAAAAAAAAAAGTAATTGACAACTTTAAAAAATTCTTTAAGTTATTCTGGTTGTCCATTGGTTGGTGGCTTTACTATTGAACATACCTATAACAATTTTACGATGTAATTTTTAAGCAGTGGCCATTTTTAGAACATATTTTAATTAATTACCTTTAATATTTAGCCAAGTCTGTGTGTCTTGAAGCAGCTTATATGCATGCGTGTGTATACATGCTCTGTGTTTTGATTAATGGCTTTCGCGTTCATATTCGTTTTGAAGCGATTCGTATTCTTGAACAGATATCAAGCTCAGCTCAAGATCAATCTTGAATCAGAATCAGCTCAATCA
>JAQIWH010005029.1:0-15517 GCA_034695005.1 Cryptops parisi
AAATTTATACTGCGCGTGTGATTGGTGAAGTAGATTCGTCTGCTTTACTGCGCAACGGCCATCGCGCGTGCATTATAGATGTATGAAATTTGTTCATGTTGAAATGCGAATTTGTTATTTCACGAAATATACATGTAGTATGAAAGTACGCAACACACAATCGCACCTGAATTACAACACACAATCCTTAAACAAGTAATTTGGAAAAAACGTTTTACAACCTTTCGAAGTAAAGCGTATCTTTGGATGAATCCGTTTTGCACTCTCAACAATGAGCGTGTGCTCAGCTGAACTATACATAATATACTGTATATGTATGTATGTATGTATGTATGTATGTATGTATGTATGTATGTATGTATGTATGTATGTTTATTTACAACAATGAAAAACAAATTCAGTTCACAGCATCAGCAACACTTTACCTGAAAAAACAACACTTTTCACGTGTTAATATCTCGAAATTGACACGACATTGATCCCTCAAAATTTGATAAATTCAATTGTCACGCGGGACTAATCTGTGCACCAAGTTTCAAGTCCCCACGACACACAGAACCTGGTTAAGAATGACATGTACGATCTGAAACACAAACTTTTTGAAAACCGTTTAAGACGCCAGGCCAAGTTAAATAAAAGCTTCTAATAAAAGGTTGTAATAATAAACTGTTGTAATAAAAATCGATGGAAGAACCACGTTAGCCCACTTTTATCATAAACAAAAACATTTCCGTCAGAAAAAAAATGAAACAAAACTTTATATAACAACACTACATTTCAACTTCCGCTCGTGAAAAATATATAAAAAAATAACTACCTCATTGCTGTACATTACACTTTTTTTTTACGATTGATCGGAGAGAAAATTCCGAAAGTCACCCACAAGCAACAATATTACGACGCGCTTTTCCCTTTTTTTTTTTACCATCATCATTCACCTCGATAGAAATGAACTTGCCCTACAGTAAAAAGCAGGCATGTTTTATTGCTATATACTACGTCGAACCACTCAAAAAAGAAAAAAAAAATAAACGAAAAAAAATCGCACATCTTGTGGGAAAGGAATTGAGCCAAGGCATCTTTCCATCATTCCAGGGTCCTAGTAAAATTCCGCCATCATCCCAACCCAAGTGCATCGAATAGTTGCCTATGGCAGTAGTGCAAGAGGAGGAGGGAAATTTTCGTCGGTTGTTTCCGTTTCGCCAAATCCGCAGCCGGCCTCCGCGGACCGCTGCGGTCTGGCCGAACCAGCCTAATTAGCCGTAAGTCAGCCACCCATCGGCCGGGATGGTGGTCTTCGCAAAGCACCAATACCACCAAACAGCCATGGGGTGCTCATTCACTCCGCCTCTCGTTCACTCCAGTCTTTTCCAAGAGTGCTCCCCTTTTCCCGCCAGCCATCTTAGCCCGGTCATCGAGTTCGGATAATAACGGTTTAAGCCCAAAGCTCTTTGCCAACTCGGAAGGGAGAAAATTTAAAGGATCTACCACGAGCACAGTAGCCAAATCATCGGGGTAATACAACACCCTCCATTCCCACTCTTTTTTTCTTTATTCTCCCTCCAAAACAAATATAGAATGAAGGACAAAAAAAATTGTGGAATTTTTTTTCTACGTAGAACTACGGCTTATTTTTATTTCGTGATCCCTTAAAAAAAAGAAAATATGCCCGTGGTCACGTAGATCTCTCTCTCTCTCTCTCTCTCTCTCACCCTCAAAATGTAGGGTACACTTTAAAATAAAGAGAAAAAAAAAGGTCTTCAGTCCCTCTTTCATTTTGTTCTCCTTTTTTGAGAGGAACACGAAAATGAAGCTTTTGGCTAGTGAAATGGAACTTAACCCCTTGTTTTAACACGGAAGGCAAGGTTGAGCCAAAGTTTGACTCGCTTCAGTTGCGTCGATGGCCATGTTGAAACACGCTCCTTCCCTCTCTCCATTGCAACTCTCCCTAAAGAAGATGGAGAGTTCCAAATTGCCTATTTTATTTATTTTTAATGAAAACAAACTAATAAAACAATGTTTTAACGGTAAAAATCCTGAAAATTAAATATGCGACACATAAATGATAAAATAACTTCACGTGATAATATAAAATTCTCTCAAAACATGAAGTTGGTAATAAACTCAACAAAAGTACGGAAACTATGAATATTATATTTCCCAGACTAATCTTCATAAATAATAATAATAAATACTGTAAAACACTTGAGAAACGGGTTTAAGTAATGAATTAAATTTAACCGAAAAATTAATTAATTTTAAACAAATTTTATAAATAAATCAATTCGTGATCGATAACACTGCATTCGATCAGGGGGTATTCAATTTTCAATCGTTTCATATAATTTAATTGAAATTTATTGATTAACTACGCCATACTTGCATTAAACTTAAATGATCATGAATTTAGATTTATTAAAAATAGCTTTCAGCTTAACAGTATTAAACTTTCATATTCATTAATAACAAAATTAAGTGAAACGTTTGGATATAAACATGATTCAAAATTTAGCAATTCGGTTAATTAAAGTACAGAAAAGTGCTCTATTTACGGAAGTTTAGTGTATGCGATTTCGCTAATATGTGATTTAGAAATTTGTAGCTTTTGCATATGACTACAATAACAATGTGTACGCCAAAAATGCCGAAAAACAATTGATCAGCAAGGTAACAATCTGACAAAGCCCTTTGCAATTTTCCACTAGATGAGAATTTCGATATAAGCAATTTTTAATTTATGCAAAATTTTCGCAAAAAGTACACGTATATCACCTTTAAACGTAAAAAATAAAACCAAACTATAATACAGGGTGCTTCGTAGCAATTCAACACCATTCCTACTTAAAATTGAGTAACATTGAAACAGTGGTATATCCGTTTCACAAATTCAACTTAACACTCTTTTCCAAAACGCGACAATTAATTTCATAACTGTTCTTGTCCACTCGTAAAAATCTTATTAAGAGTTCGGCGAGGAGATAATAAGCCTCGATAAACAATGGGGGAAGGGAAGAATCTTGACATCAACACTTAACCCTCGATGATAGAAAACTGATGGCAGTTCTAGCAACAGGACAATATTCACACGAACCAAGTACCACCACGACCATCTTTAATGTCCTTTCCAAACTACCACTATAAAGTGGCATTCGTTTGGCCTTCTCGTCTTTTCTCTCCAGAAAATTCCACGCTCGGAGTTTATTGTCTAAAACTTCTTTTAATGAACGAACACACTTCAACGGAAGATGACATCGCCCGTTTTATGGTTAGACGCACATGAAAATGAAGGATCATGAAGATAGAGCGGAAAATAAAAAACACTAAGAAAAATGGAGCTGAGGAATAAGAGAGAAAATGTCGTTTTTCTTCTTTTTTTTAACCTCACCTTGGAAAGAAAAAAACAACTAAAAAATGAAAATGTCTTCTTTTTTATGATACAATACTAGAACATCGGGAGTACCACCTTAGCTTGGTTTTTCATACAAGAAAAAAATCCTTCTGATCAATTTCTTTGCTGATGGGTTTTCTAAGAGAAAGCGAACAATAGAGCGAAGAAACTTTAAACAGAAGTTCGTTCTCGTGTTGACAGGGCGTACTGAAAAGACGGATATATTGATTTATCATCTCAATTTATTTTTTTTTTTTGAAAAATATTACCATAAAAACATAATAATTTTTTCATTAGCAACTGACGTCATATGTCTTAAAACTGATTTCAGCGTAATTCACATTTCAACAGGATTTTCTTTGACGTAGGACATTTTGTTTTCTAGTGTTATAATGCCTAAGAAAAGCCGGGTGATGTTTGAACGTTCTTTATTTCTCAAGGAATTGAATAATTTTAACGTTTTTATGAATAACTGACATTAGAAAACTTCATTTTCCAAAAACAATAAAATAAATGAAACTACGATAAAAAACTACGTGAGGTCAAATTTAAATTACAACAATAAAATGTAACAAGTCGCTGGAGAATTACTCACTATACATATACAACACCTGATAGATGTGTCATCATAACAAGCAGTAACTAATTAGATGAAGTAAAAATTATACACAAAGAACGAATGTTGCAAAGCAACATGAGTTTAAACGTAGAGACTCCCGTGGTTACTACATCAACACGAGATCTACTTCTAGTTTCTGAAGAAAAAAGTTAGTGTGTTTTGGTTAACAACGGACAAAAAAAAATAGTCATATTGATTCAGGGCTAAACGAGTTCAAGTTGGAACTTGAGTTTTGTATGATTCAAGACAACTAGTCGCTGAGTTCTGATGTTCAACAACATCTTGTTCAATTTTAACACATTTTAATTCTCTAGAACCCGAATATTTCCATTTCACTCCAATGTCAATTTATAAAAATTCTCATCGTATGAAACTCTGTATGGATATTTTTATTCGTATAATGCACTTTCAACGCTTCCTAAACCAAGATAACGTACAATTCCGAATTAAGTTCCTGGGTACTTAAAAGTACAAAAAAAAATACAAGATTGGATTTAATTCTTTAATTTATAGTAAGGGCGTGGTGTAAATTCCTTTAATAAAATTAAGTAAACGAACTACCATCCATAAGGTTTCGTGGTGATGGATTCGTGGCTTTGCTAAAACCGACGAGTGGTCCGATGCGTTTCAACATTGGATTTCATTGGAAATCCAGGCACAAACCGCTGACAATTTCATCCTCTCGAGTTCCATCACTTTCAAGAAGTTCTCTTAAGAAAACGCAACACAAATACATAGAAGGGAGGAGGAGGAGGAGGAGGAAAACCAAAACCATCTGCGCAGACGCATCAGCGGAAGAAAGACATGACGATATATTTATATATATATATATATATATACATAGGACGAAGAAGAAGAAGAAAAAATCTTTTAAACAGCAGCAAACCCAATGCCCTGAGAAAAATGAAAGGGAAAAAAAAAACGAGTGAGTGCCCGAGTCGAGAGAATACGCGTTATTTTTATGCCACGCCAGCTATTCACGACTCTATTATGGCTTCGTAAATTTCCCGAAAATATGGAGGGGGAAATTTAATTAGCAATTCCTGGCGCTTTTCGACGGGAGCCTCTTGACGGCCCGAGCACCAGCAGGCTATTAGAAAAGACGAAGAAAGAAGAAAAAAGAAGTGGAATAAGAAAAGGAGGAAGAAACCAAGCAAAGCTAGATTGTCGTTACACCGAAGACGACAAGAAAGATGGCAACACGAAGCCTCGCTTACAGTGAACCAATTATCATGATTGAATCGAGGCCTCACTCGAAAAGGCACTGCACTCGAACCGTGCTGGGTGCTCAATTTGTCGAGATAATTAAAAATTAAAAAAAAAAAAAGAAATGAAAAAATAACAAGCGGAGAAAGTGTTACCACACTGTGTCTAGAAAATAAAATCTTTTTGAAAGAAAAAAAAACTAGCGACTTTGGCAAAAATTTCAAGGCTATATCCGATTTTCATAGGTGGTGGTTATTATTACATTCGGCAGTGTCATTTTTATGTCTCATTAAAATGAGACATGTTTCGAAACATGTCTTGTTTTCATACTGTTTATCTTAGCTTTACTTGTCAGTGAGTGAGTTTGTGATCTGGAAATTAAACGTATACTGCCATCTACATTCGTTTATGAAAATATACTGTATAGTTCAATGTACTGGTACCAAAACAAACGCATTAAAAGAGAAACGCATAAGTCTAATGTAATAAAACACATATATAAATAAATAGCCTTCATGATAGAAAAACCAGCAAACAAATTTTTAATTGTTTACTTTTCAAACATGTTAATTTTATCAATTGATATTTGTTTTGTTTTGTTTTTTTGTTTTTATTTATTTATTTATTGGTCTTAGTCCCATAGGAACACAAGGGATAATACATATAATAATCCTCGATCCTATCGGATTGTTTCTTGATAAATAAATAAATAAATAAATTAAAAACAGCAGAAATCAAAGATGGAATTACTCAAAACTCGCATAAATCAAATATCGAATTACTCGACGATCGTATAAATTTAAGTTCGCATAAATAAAAATTCGCATAAATCAAAACAAATCAAAAATGGAGTCGTTACATTATGTATGTAAATACAGTATATATCTATATATGTCAGTATATAAAAAAGTATGCTTAAAAAACATTTTTAATGTACTTGTTTTAATATAGCTGTATTTATGAAATTCGTTTCGTGAAAGTGAAAAATAAACAAGGTGTAATGTTTTAAATGCCGTACATTCTTGAATCAAACATCTCATAAATCAAAATTCTCATGAAATAGTAGCATTTAAGTCACTTGTGTTCCACCAAAATTGACTTACGATCATTTCAAAAGCTATTTTAAAACAGTGATGCATCATAAAAAATTTTGTCTTATAAATTTTACGTATAATAATGTCCTGGGAACAATTATTTAAAATTCGCCAAATAGATAATGATTTAGGGACACCCTGTATATTGGACAATCTATTACGAGTATGGTTAAACGTTGTTCGTTCATCCTTAACATTGTCAGACCGTTCTGGAGTGATTGTCTAGCTACTGTTAACCTTTGCGCTAAATATTTCCTAAGGGGTCAAACACACTCAACTGATTTGAGAGAACAAGGAACAAGGTTTGTTTTGAATGTGAAATCTGTTTCTTCTTGCTGCAGGCAAGAACAACGTCTTTCCATTCCCAAAACTCCTAAAAGGTAATAGCCGTCCGTCCGGCACATACACACTCTTTGGAACAATGCCAATGGTGGTCCTTAAGAACGTTGCCAATCTCTGGAACGTTAGCGTTACTACTATTCTTCCTACCCACCCTACAAGTGCGTTTCAAGACCTCTGGGAAGGCTCGTCAACAACATCAACGAATATGTACACTACAACATCCGGTTCCCAACTCTCTTCTTACTACAACAACAACAACAGTGTAAACTTAGGTAGAAGAGGTTTGCTCTTCACCGAAGAAAACACACAGTTCACAACACGTAAAGAAGAAGAAGACGAAAAAACCGAGGCTTACGAGATGAAGCAATGTCAACAAATCCCCCAGAAAGTCTTCAGCCAAATTAACATCCCCTTGTTGTAAAGCCACGTGTCAGCGCCGTGCTTCATTTTCCTAAAGATACCGGGTCAGAGGATAAGAAAACAATGGCGGCCATGTTTGAATTTTTCCAAGTCACGCTGCTCAAAACTCTTAGGCAAACAAACCACTGAATCAATGACCCCGAAAAATTGGTCATTAAAAAAAATACTCATAAAAGAAGTATGACTCGGTTTTGTTCATGAAACTTCTAAACATCAACTGAAGAGATAGGTAGGTAGGTATTTAGTTTTGAGAGGCGCACCAATTGCCCTAAGGCTTGTCATATGGCGCCCACATAAACATATAACCTAATGTACTTAAGAGACAAGCCATCTGAAACGGGTTTTAATAGTTACCGATACACAGTTCACCATGTGCCCAATAACCAAAAACCTTTAAAGTACATGATGAACTGTACGACCATTAAATTGTAAGCAGAAAAACGTCATAAACGGGTAGCACTGTACACTAGTTGACTATTTCCCCAACGACGACGTGTCAATATCGTTAACGTCCATGTTGAACGGAGGTGACATTTCTAAACAGGAAACATAATAAATGTAATTGGAATAATTACCACAATCAGATGACACCCATTATATTAAATATAATATCTTAAATATCCATTTTTTTTGGAACATGACACCGAGGGTTGCTTTAATTATTAAGCGAGGGGTTGATTAGCATTGGAGACGATGATTATGAAAGGTGATGTCGGAGCAGTAAATCCGGAAAAGCCTGTTTATTTTTGCCAAGGGTAGAATTTAATAAATGCAAAAGAGATATCACCGGTGATTCGGCAACGTATAATTTCATTTCCGTATTCCAGAAAGAAGTAAGAGAGAAAACGAAAGCTGTTGATAAAACACGTTACGAGAACAAGCTCCTTAAATCATCGGATTTTAAATTAATTAAAACCGATTTCGCTTAATGAATGAAACAATCTACAATTGAAAAACGCCAAAGAAGAAGATGGAAAGTGAAAGAGAGGAGAAAGAGAAAAAAAATAGGTATAAATGAAGGAAAAAAAATTTGATAGTTTCCAAGGAAACCCAAATTAAAGATGGAAGAAAAGATGTCTTGCAATAATGACTTCAGTCTGCTTTAGTTTTGTGTTATGAGGATAATTAAAGTTTGAATAATAATGTTTATCATATTTAGCGTTTTAAATAATGCGAAGTATCTTTGTATACTGACTCGTAAGTTACAGTATATCGTATCTAATATAAATAAAAAAATATTCACAAGAAAATTTAAAAACATTTCCAATAAATTCTTTGTCAACCCATATGAAATTATTCTGTCACGATATCTGTAACGCCAGCTTGAATCTAAAAATAACGACACGCGCAAGTTAACGTGCTGATTTGTTCGTTTTAAACAATGCTCGCGCTCAAAATCAGGTGCTGATTTGTTTCAAACGATGGGCGCGATCAAAGTTAAATGTTGATTTGTTACTTTTAAACAAAGAAAACGCACATGGTTACGCGTTGATTTTTATTCATTCATTATTGTATGAATAAAAGCGCGTAGGATCACGTGATTTCCATTTTGGTTTATGACTTTAGTATATAGTTGGTGGTTTCTTTGGTTTGCTGTGATTTAAAGCGACGAGGAAAAAAACACGACGTGGTGTGGCAACTTGGTTTGAGGCAACTTTAGTGCAATTGAGGGAAAAATTGTGGAAGACAATGGAGTGTCAGGATCTGAGATTAAGCCAAGATTTTCCAATCTTCCACTATCTAAGTGAAGATTCCATTTTCATTCGTAGTTTTAAACTTTAATGAATTCTATCATCATCAACTTAAAAGGTCGCATAGAATAGAAAGAAGGGGAGAAGAAAAAAATCTATGTAGACTGTACCAGGAAACACTTTCAGGAAACCAAAAAAAAAAGAAAAATTAAGATACCCTATCCCAAAGAAAAAATAGTGAAATATAAAAAATAAAAGAAAACCTAAAGGTTAAAATGGAGCCAAAAATCCAAAGAAAAGATAAACGAATGGACGAGCAAAGGAAATGAGCACCATATATTAAAACTTCTCCATTCTGCAAATCCTTTTCTCTTAGATAGGTCTGAACCAGAAAGGACCATTACCGACCACTTTATCTCCAAATAAATTATTAATGAAGAAATAGCAAGCATTTCCTTTTTAAACCCTTTCCCGTCTATAGAAAAAAAAGTGAAGGGTTTTTTGAAACCAAGAAAAAGTAACAAAGAAATGGTAAAAAGATCTTGTGAATAATACCTACAAGAAAAAAAGACAAGTTATGTACTTTGATTATATGATTTAATGAAACTATGTCAGATAAATCAACGATTAACGACAAAAAAACGAACAGACATCCATAAAAAATCAGTGTTTTTAATTTCGTTTCACTCTTCTCATTAAAATTTGAAACAGACGTTCGAGGCTAAAAAATATTTTTTTTTGCCATTGAATATTAATTCGTCCCTGTCGAATGGCTTTCATCGACATTGTCATTTAAGGATTTCTCTTCTTGAAATGATCGATGATTTGGAAGAATTTTCCAATTTTGTATTTTACAAGTTAAATTTGCGAAAATAAACATGTTGTCAATTTGACAAAGTCAAATAGTGATACGTTGATAGTTTAGTTATTTCAATATTGAAACACTAAGATTGACGTTGACATTCCTGTTCGATTTATAAAGGTTGGTTGTTTACGAAATACATTTCGTGACATCAAGTTCCACGAAGTTTAATAACTAGTTTTATTACAAATATAATCTGCCAAAACTATGCCAAGAATGTTCGAATATAATATATGATCATACTGTTCCCAAATCCATGTCTAGATTATATCATTTCAATACCTTTCCTCAATGGAATGCCTTACCAGTATACATACGTCGTCTGTCCTCTCCTAGTGTATATAAAATCAATGTAACCAACAAAAAATTTAACTCATTGCTTTATAAGCACATCAATTATGCTGACTAAACTTAAGATTACTACTGTAGTTATTGATACTTTTGTATTGTTTTTAAATAAAAATAAAAATATTTCACTTTTCTATACTGTTCAATCATTTAATTTACCATGACCCTAGAGAATTCGAAGGCCACGGGCAGTTTTGTTTGGCAGGCAACTTGTCTGACATGCTTGGTTAAAGGCTCGAATTAAAGTTAAACTTTCTGAAAACTGGTTGTCAGCAAGACACTGATAAGAGCCAAAGGCTGTAACTCGTCGTTTCAATGGATCGAGGAATGAGGCACCGAACATGCATAGTGATATACACCAACGGAGGAATACCTATACATGTGAGGTAGAAAATGAATAACGTAATGCTCATTTCAAACCATGAAAGTACGAGGTCTCAAAAGCACGTTGTTCAGTATTCGTCTACCGAAGTTTCAATAACGCATCATATTATTTCGCCTACTTTCCTCGATACCTTTTCAAAATGATATTACACCTTAATAGCGCAATAATATCCGTTCCTCGAGATAATCGCATCAACGAGTAATAAACTTCAGTTCAAGTCAATAATTGTTGAATCGAAGTAGATTCTTTGTTGTGTATTCAGGATGATGAAATCATGTTATTCTTGCATATTGAGACTTTGAATCAAGCAGATTCCTTTAAATTAATGTAACCTAAGGTTATAACTTGAGTATGCACTTTGTAATGCTATTCAGTTGATGCATTGGAATTCCCAACCTTCCAGCTTGGTGCACATTGGTCACAGATGTTGGTAATTAGACTTTCATTAAAGGGTGGCACAGGTGTCTCTTTAACCTTCAATGACTAACTTTCCAGCTTTTAATTGTAAATTAACCGAAAAAGAAACAATTTGTCGATTCAATAATTAGTGATCTAATAATTGACAGGATGTTTTTTTTTAATCTTAAATTTGCTATCTAATAATTCCATATCTAATAATTAGATATTAAATTATGGCAAAAATTTGCACAACACTAGCTATTTTATGTATCATACATAAAAAGACGTGACAAATATTCAATCAAATGTGTTATTTGTATTCTGTTCTATTTCTTTTATGTGGCAGTCAATTCATAATTGATTGACTTACATCTTACCGTCCCGCCCTCCCGTTTCTCAGTAAACTCTGTGACCGTTTCTTGTTTGATGAGATCAGGCAACTTGTGATAAATATAACCTCAAAAAACTCTTTTGGAGTAGTCCCCCATAAATCGTCCATTGCGCTGTTGATGCTTATATATGATGTTATTATTTTAAAAACCAATAAAAATGTATGCTGTATGATCGTTACGACAGACGTCAGCAAGGCGTTCGATTCTATTTTACGCTCTTCTATTGTCGGATGCCTTCTTCAAATGGGGGTAACCAATCAGTGCATGGCTCTGTTAATTGATTACCCTTCAAATCGGTATATACAGATTGAGGATGATACTGCGACACGTATCAAATCGGACCGTGGGGTCACTCAAGGAAGTTACATGGCCTCTACCCTTTTCGCTATCAATCAGTTGCATGATCTCTCATTACACTCTATACTTTTTACCTATATCGATGATAATGTTTTCTTTATATTTTATCTTAAATATGAATTTCACATCGCGTCCTTTTTGGTTGAGCGCGACTTAGAAGTTTTGAAACAATGGTACCAAAAACAACAAATGAAGTTAAATCCGCTAAAAACTAATAGCGTTTCCATTGATTGTAACCCCGAGAACTGTAATAGTTTAAAAATCTTAGGTGTTATAATAGACTCAAAATTCAGTTTTGCACCACATATACAAAATTTGACCAAGAAACTTTTTTTTATTTTTTTTTTATTGCATTCGACCCGTAGGGGTCACGGAAACATTACAAGACAGTAAAAAATTGACAATATTAAAGAAATACAAATTGCTAAAAAACAGTAAAAAACATTAAAAATTGACAACAGTGAAAATCAATTGATCAAATTTATATATTTAAATAAACATCTATGAAACTTTTTTACATCATTTTCTATGTTAGCTACATGGCAATAGGCCAATTTTCTAAGGCGAGTAGGCAAATTATTCCATTCTAAAAAGGCATTATGAGGGAATCTTCTTTCAGTATTTTTAGAAATAATATAAGGAAAATTAAATTTATAAGAATTAGATGATCGCTCACTTTGGGAATTATTAAAAAAAGATGAATAATAATGTAATGGGTGAAGGTGATTTTTAAAAATTTTTGGAATTTCGAAAAATTTTTGGAATATGTACTGTATTGAATCTTCCTTATTGAACCTTAACTGAGTTTTACATGTTTTATTGTATTTTAATCATCTTCGAACAAATACATTAACTTTTTTTGATCATGTTTGTAGAAAAGTCTTAAATTGCCATTGTAGGATTTCAACCAAGTTGCTGCTTTGCAAGCAGCCTGCTGTCAGCTTAATTTCAGTCAACTTGATAGAATGAAACCTTTTGATTAAAGGGAGGTTGGGAACAGTACAGGCAATCAGGCCTCTGCCTGATTTGTCACCAGTAGCAACCAATTCAACTCCCCTGATTTTCCCTTGCACCTAAATAAGCACCCTAGCTATTTAGTAGGTTTCAACTAACCACAATTCTATGGAGATTTGCGCAAGAAATCAGCTGGAAAATTTCCTATTCCTACATGCTCACTGCATTGACGTATTTACTGTATGATCAAGATGTCTTTTTTCCATTTGTAGAAAAATAGTACTTTCATATACAGGGTGTCGCAAGAGTCTGGTTTTTTAGGAAAATATAAAAGAAACATTGGGAAGTTTTTATTCAATTTACCAATTATCAGTTGGTTGATCAGTCATTTTGAACATGTATTAAACATGTTCAAAATGACATCTTTTTTTCAATACATTTTCGAACGCGTTTGATGTAATACTGAACTGTATGATGTAATGATGTAATATAGAACTGTTATTTTTACCAGTGTTGTATATCATTATGTTTTTTTTTTTTTTACGGTACCATGTTTTTATGTTTGTTTTCTATTGTGACTTACAATATTTTGGTTCAAGGACCGTGAAATAAATAATAATAATAATAATACATTTGAACATTTTTAAGCATGGAAGTACAATTTGAACAAGTACATTAAAAATGCTTTTTATACTTTATAAGCCGATCATTTTCAGATGTACTCTATGTACGTGCATTAGGGTGGCCCGAAAAAAATTTTTTTTAATACGTTTCTCCACAAGGCTGCTCTTGTGGAGAAAAGCTATGCGTGTTGGCAAAATTTCAGGCAAATCTGTTGAATATTAGAGATACCAACCGCATGCATCTTTACCTGTTCATACTGAATTGGATTGTATGGTGGATTTGGTCATTTATAAAAAAAACGTGAAATATAATTCCTAAAAATAAAACTACTATTATTTTAATAAAGAATATCGAACATTGAAACAAATATCCCTTCCCAGCACTATTTTATGGTTTTAAAATTATTTTTTTATTTTTTGATGTCGTTCTTTATGCATGACAAAAGAAAATTTTTAGTGATACAAATTTTCTACACAACGTTTTGTTGCGAATTTTGTCAACCCAACTATTTTCAACTCTCAATGTCCTGCCAATTTCAATAAATGGACATTTGATTGGCTAATTATCTACATAATTGGCCAATTATGTAGATTGGTTATAAGAATGGCTCCTACATGAAGAGCATTCTGGTAGATGTTCAAATGTAAATTTCCAATAATAAAAATCATTATAAAATCATAAAATAATGCCAAGAAAAAGACATTTGTTCTAACGTTTGATTAAAATAATAGTTTTATTTTTATGGAGCTATTGTATATTTCACGTTTTTATACGTGGCAAACTTTACAATAAAATACAAATAAGCATTGATAAAGATGCATGCGGTTGGTACTTTCAAAATTTATCAAAATTTGCCTGAAATTTTGCCAACACACTTATATTCTTACTAGAAATAGTCCGTGCCATTCACGATGGACGGACGTTTTGAGGACGTCACGCGATGGGCGGACTCGTGGGCAGCCATTTAGGTAACGCAGGTGGTCAGGGGACTGACTCAGCTTGTTGGAATGCGTTCTACAACAGATAGATAGCCAGATAGACAGCGGAATTATGAAGCCCTGGGTCATTTTTATTAAGAATGCTCATGAAGAATAGGTAACACGGGCAACCTTGTTGAGATGCACATTTTCACACTTTATTTTTTCTTATATAAGTTTGGGCCACCCTAATGTGTCCCACTTAATGCAAAAAATCCATTTTTCGTTTTATGCAAAATTATATTTATGCGATCGTTGCGTAATTCGATATTTGATTTATGCGGATTTTTTTTTACATTGGAGTATGTGGTTTTCGTTTTATACGTTTTTTGGTACATATTTTCAGTATATACTGTATAATATTACAGTATATGCTGTAAACTATACAGTATATTCTCAAAAACGACTGTAGCTATAGCATTATAGTTCAATTTCCAGCTCACTTACTCAAGTAAAATTAATAAAAAGAGTTTAAAATATAACTAATAAATCAGTGTTAAATACACTGATGTATTTAACACAAGTTAGTGTTACATATTCTATGGGGCCAGACGTTTGGCACATCCCGTATATTTATTTTATAGAGGGAAGATTTTTGAAACATCTTAATTTGATATTTTAGAAGTCGGATCCGTGCGTGCACTTTCACGGTACGATTATTATGATAATAGTTATTGACGCAAGATTTTTTTGTTATTATTTTAGGAAGAAATGGTCAGAATGTACGGATGGTTTCCATACCATCGTTTTCCAACAGCCGTACGTTGGTGCTTGTCAATCTTAAAAATTTAGAATGTCACCCTATTACATTTGATGATTCCATGGATACGTCCGAATGATATGTATTTGAAAACGATCAACCATGATGTTTACCATTCAATGTTAAAGAAAATATTATGTAAGAGAATAAAACTTTGTTTATCATCCAAGAAAATAGTGGTAATTTTTTTTTATTTTTTAACAAAATTGTCATGTCTATGTAAAATATCATCTTTGTCATTTGATTACTGCAAAATAATATGAAACTGGAGTAGTCTGCATCTGACTGTTAATAATTGATCATACACAATTTATTTTGCATTATTTAATTAGTTATGACGTATGTTATGTAGTAAGCATATAAATTTCGGTTTACATAATTTCAGATAATTTGTTTTGAAAAGTAAGTTGCAAACAAATAATATTTTCTACTGTAGATTGGTTTGATATTGTATTGCAGGTTGGACCTCGCTAATCTGGACTTCAATAGTTCAGACCGATTGAAATTTCGAACTATAAACAAAAGCGATCTTTGTTTACTGTAAAATTAAAAATTATGAACAAAAACTATTCACTAAGTTTTAATGTAAATTAAAAAAATTGTGAATATATAAATTATTATAAATTATACTCCGTACATGCTAACTATGGATTTAATTTCATCTGCGCAAGTCTCGCGTCAGTCTCGTTGTAAGACGTG
>JAQIWH010005030.1:0-15514 GCA_034695005.1 Cryptops parisi
ACTACATTTCTGGCATGTAATGTTTTCTTAACATTAAATTTATTTGTTTCAATATATGGTAGAAGAAAAAACGGTTAAGTTATAAAAATGAGGGGGGGGGGGCTTGAATTATTGAAAAACAATTTCGACCGTCAGTTTTTTTTCATTTTTGTTACCATATAGATTATCTATAATTTTTTTGTAAAAAAAAAGCAGGAATTTTAATGTCTTATTTTTATACCTTTGAGATAACAATATCTGAAAATAGCGCTGACCAACGTGATTTTTTGTGCTTGGGCTGAAATACGAGTAAAAAAAAAGTTTAAAGTAAAAACTTAATTTTATTTTATTTTTTCTCAAAACAATCCATTTGGGATCACCGTACACATCAAATCAGAAACAAACACATGGCATAACAAAACAAAATATAACAACGAGGTCAAATTTTAAAAAACTCAATGTGGCATTGAAAGGGCTTGGGAAGCTTGAGGGGAGACAATAGGCTATTTACGTATCCACAGCACGTGGGTGTATAGTTTCATATCGAATTTTTTGTAGGATTTGTTGTCAAATCTGAAATTTAAAATAACTTGTGAAGTGTTTTAAGAACATCTTATTGTGTTATTCGAATTTTATTGTTTTATACATAAAGATATCGATTTATGTGAAGGGTTACGTTTATGTAACATTGCATATATCGAAATCCTCAAACAGTTAGGCTGTAGAAACGTTGTCATTTGTCAAGTACAATAGAATAAAGGTGAAAATGTCTTGCATGTAGCGAGTATCTCGGTGGATTTGTCTCGCCGTGTGTTAGTGAAATTATGAGTATCATAAGCTTTAGATAGATCTGTTTTGACAAGTCATAAATGGAGTTATCGTCAATATTATCTAAAATTGCTTGGTATATAATCATTATTAAATAAAGTGATGGTTTTATTAGAAAATAACATATAAGGTACTCGCATAAATTGAGACTAACAAAGTTTAGTATAGTGGACACTTTTGGTTTATTGTTTTTTTTTTCAATGTATCTGTATGTTCAAACAAAGTTTAGCAATTTTGTAAGTAACCTGATTATTGTTAACTTTAAAACTTTTACCTTATCAGGTTTATGTTGTCGGAAAAAAAATGGATAAGTTTCTTGGAAACGGAAGCTAATTCGATTTCCGTTTCCGAGAACCTACGTTTTGCCTAATGTGATTTTTACTACAGTTTTTTCTTCATCTCATAAGCTAAAATTATGTCTGTCAAAAACAGGGATTCAATTGGATTCTAATTACTTCACTAGTGTCCTCGAAGAAAAAAAGATGAATTCTGTCAGTCTTGTGGTAATTTCATTTGACCATCACACGTTTTATACATTGCAAAAAATGTCTATTTTGTATATTTCTTTAAAAAAAAGGATTTGATGTGTCAAAAAGTAAGGGTTCACGTGACGTTTATAAACAAAATTAGCCCAACTGAGGGAGAAACATATTGCACGTTGTTGTTGTTGTAAACTGTCAACCGAATTGGATTAGGGTGAAGCTTGTGTGTTTACTTCATTTAACGAAGTTGTAGTTTTTTTTGTCGTTGTTGTTGTTTTGGAAAACTTTTAATGATGTGTGTGTGACACTGTGGAATGTCGTGTATGTTGTTTTCTTGACTTATAAACCGTTATGATTGACACTTATATATAACAAAAAAATTTTTTTTGTGACAAGTCACAAATTTGTGGGGGCTACCGAGGACGGAGTTGTCGGTATTCTAATTGTTGGTATTCTAGTTGTCGGTATTCTAATTCTCCTTATTCAGCTTGTGTAGCCTAACTCGTAACTGGAAATGAGATGTACTGAAATACCAAATGTTAAGTTTATTGGGTGAATAATGTAGAAGTCCATAGCGAACAAACAAACTACCTCTTTTGGAGATAGTTGTTGTTACAAAAATGTGATGACTTTTGTTTAATTACTAGGAATGTTTTACAGTAGTTTGCAATTTACTCTACAAATGTTACTGGTTAGTTTTTTCACTGTAATATATCACATAACATATGACATTGTTTAAGTAGGCAGCTTTGTATTAACAGTACGTATGGGTGCTAGTGGCAATATGTTTTACTTGAAGTGCCGTTAATTGTTCTTTACATTGTTTTTTAACTAACTTAATCTGAAGATTATGGTTATCAATTCCAGTTAAGTTAGAAAAATCAAAAGGCAACCAGCAACACATAAACTAAAACAAATTGTCTTAGTCACTAGCGTCCCAAATGAAGAGAGCGTCTTAAGCACTGATTAAAGAATTAACTAATTATTCACTGGCAAGGTGTATAATAATCAAAATGAAACCGAAATTACAAAGAAATTTTGTTTTTCAAATTATTCGTAATGTTATTTTTTTAACCTAATTTATGCTATTACATCTTAAGTACTACTATAATAGAGGTCCGCCTAGTCACAATTGTGACTACAGATTAACCCATTTTTCCTCCTACCATAATAATAAACACAGCAGATCTTGTCACGTGACGATGCTGAGTCATCCAGAAAAAGGCTACGTGCCAAAATAAGAGGGAACACAAACACACTGATTGGAGTCGTTTAGTTATAATAGATTTTTCGCTACATAACAAAGAAATGCGTTTCTTCAACAAAAATTGTCACTTCGATTCGGCATCCATTTTGCGTTGCAAGCGAAAAAAATATACTATTCCAACTTCCATGTTGTTTTTTTTTTTCGACCATTTTCTGCAACCTCGGCTTTAAATCTTGCGTTTCTTTCGGCTATCATTTCTAAGTGAATAAGTGGGAAAGATTGATGGAGGTAAAACGTCGCCACCTTAAAAGCTTTCTGTCTCTTTAATTCGGTCGCAACAGCGAGAGGTTAAGTTACCTTTGGTTGGCGTTATGTTACCTTTTTTTTATGTTATTTTTTTTTTTTTCGGTGCACGAATTCGAACGAGACGAATGAGGAGCGAACACAACCATTGCATGGTGTGAGATAAATTTCCGAACCGGTGTCACCATCGTTTTTTTTCGTCGACTTTTCTTTTATATATATATTGTTTCTTTTCTTTACTATTTTCTTCTTTTTCTTTGATTCTCGTGTAACCTATACAATTTGGAAATCTCAAGACTTGCAGGGGTGCAAATGGTTCACAGGCGGCGCCAAAATCGATTCGCCTCTTTACTGATACTTTCCTTTATTTTTCATCCGCATTTTTCTTTTTTTACTTTTTTTAGTGGTATATATATACCTCTCCATCTTTTGTTTTCGAACGGAATTTTCGAGAGATGGTTTATATTTTTTTACAAGTTTTTTTTTCTTTCGTCTTTATGTTTGTGTGTGTGGAAGGTGAGAATTTTTGGAGTGTAATCGTGTTCTTGGGGAAATGTATCGAATAAAAGAATGGGAAGAAAATACTTCCTACGGTGTAATGGAATGATAAGAATTTTTCTTATTTTTTTTTGGTACTTTTTATACGCAATAAGTAGCGATGGAAATGAAAGGAAGCGAATAACTTGAAAGTAGTTTTACTTTATATGATGAAAAAAGCAAACATAATACTACTAAAGAAGACGTTGTTTTCATTTAGATTTGTAATAATTTCTAATTTTGGGATTTAAATTTTTTTTATTACTAAAACCCGCTTAAAACATTTTCAGTTTCCTGAAAAACGTCTTAAGCGAGTATTCAATTTGTATATTTATTGTTTATACATGGTGAGTTGAAAGTACGGTTTTGCGGGAATACTAGCAAGACCATTATAAAGAAAATGTTGTTGGTATATGCACTACAGTGCACTGCATTACACTGCACAGCACTGCATTAAACGGCAGCTATACTGGGAGCTTCAGAAGCTCTATTGTTTTTATCTTTAGATGTAAGTTAAATCATTGAAAATAATTGAGCATTTCCATGGAATCGTATATAAAATTCACCCTGTGTTTAATTTTCAAGTGTTGCCAATTTTTTGTGTGGTAAAATTTAATTATTTAACCAATTTGAACTAATTTAGAGTTAAGTGCCTTGAAGTCATTAAGTTCGATGTTGGTTTCTGTCTCAAAGGTTTTGTTTGCAGTTTGAACAATTTTATCGATACTTTTTAATAGCGCCGAGTGTTTCCAAGTGATATAAGTAGGGAAAAGGTACATTTCCATTTTCCATCGATTTTTCACTTTCACTACGACGACGACGTCGACCCCAATTGGCCTTTGGAACTTTCGACTTGAGTAATGAGTAAGAAGAGGGAATTAATCGTTTTGTCAACACTAACTTACCGGAAAATAATGAAATCGGACACTTATCGGAGAAAACGTGGCTTCTATAAACCGGAAACCACAAGGATGGATAATGTTTACCACTCTTCTGTATTGTTCTCTTTTTCTTTTTAAAATTATTTTTCTTCATAAAGTTCAACAGATTGCAACGTTTAACCCTTTTAACACCCTTTAGAGCGGCTAGATTTTTTTTGATGTTATTATTGGAAAGGTTAATGGGTTATTTCAAAAAGCCCCTGCCATCGAGGCTAAGGTTAAATATGCTAATGGATAACTAGTGTTGGCAAAGCAAGCTTGTAAGTGGTTCGATTTTTAAGTGTTTGGGTTAATTTGCACGTGAAAGATAATCTGCCATCGAAAATTTTTGAAGCTTGGGATATCAACGGGGTTCAATTAAAGGATGATGACCTCCAAAGTGTTACGGTTTAGAGGAACAAGTTGCAATGTGTTGTTGCCAAGGTAGGCTGCGAAGTGTTTTATTAAACAGTGTTGATTGGTTTATTTAGTGATAAATGAACGTCGGGAATGTTTAATTTCTTGAGACGACTTTTTTTAGCAAAAATACAGGTACTTTTCTGTTATAGCCAAGCCCGTCTGATGTTGCTATTTGCTTGCAAAGGATAGAATAATCCGTTACATCCGTTTTTATACTCTTTATATTAGCTTCACTTGTGAGTTGTGAGCTAGCTGGAAATTGAACGTATACTGCCATTTGCAGTCGTTTATGAGAATATGCTGTATAGTGCAATGTACCAAAAAAAATCGGATTTATCGCATAAGTCCTTTGCATAACTGAAAAACCGCATAAGTTCGATGTGAAAGAAAATCGCGTAAATAAATAAAATCGAAAGTTACAGGATTAAAAGAAAAATGGAATTGCTAAAAATTCGCATAACTCAAATATCGAATTACAAGACTGCGTAAGTTTCAATTCGCATAAATCAAAAGTCATATAAAAAGAAAAAAAGGTAAAAATAAACAATTAAATTTTTTGCATTATGTATGTGTACATTTTGTATGTAATTATTTTATTTTATTTATTTAATCGATCAAACATACAGTATGTCTATGACAGTGTATAAAGAGTATGGTTGAAAATTATGTACTTGATTCATATCATCATAATGGTTATGCCGTTAGCAAACATATACGATAAAAGTTTACATAAAACTTTTACTATCACCAATAAAATACACCAGACATGAATAACCACTCAATAAAAACTAGGCGTTTCATTATTTTCAAGAAAACCATGAATTCTTTTGATTTCAAAGATAATGATCTACTCGTTATACTCCATTAACTTTAACCACCACTAAACGAGCAAAATGTCATTTTAAAAAAATATTTATATAAATAAAATAGAAACTACTATACATTGTTAAAGCTATTCCATTTACCAGACAACTTACCTTTTCCACCAGTTTCTATACTTTTTTTTTGTTTTACACAGTAGAGTAGTATACTTTTTTTTGTCTCTTTGTGCAAATCCTCTCTTGAAACTCGGTTGGTCCACGTCGATTGCAATCTCCTTTAGCCATCTCACTGCGTTCGTTGGAGAGGAATCAGAGCTTGGAAACCGCTAAAGAGGCTCGATTCCTATCACTTTGTCTTTGCAGTGACCATGGGCTCGTGCCTATTACACTTGCCTCGCTGTCATCTCTTTTCTCTCTTTTAGTTTTTTTTTTAGCCTTTTCTACCTCTTTTGTTGGTCATTGCACCTGTCGACCGAAGAAAATCTTCCCAGACACCACGCCCTCCTTTCCCCCACCTACTAGTACTTTTACTCTATTCTTTAACATACATCACCCACTCTTTTCCATGATCCCGTGGTTTTAAATCTTCTTCTCTTTGGTGTCATAGACGCCATCTTTTTTATTTTTGTAGAATATTTTCATATTTTTTTTGTATTAATTTTGTGTGCACGGAATTAAAGAGAGCTCGGGGACAGTTCCATTAAAATACATTAGTGATGCAGAAAAAGGGTTTAGATGACATCGAGGAGCTTGCGTGTTTACTTTTGGTAAAGGAAAACCTTTTTTCATTTTGTAAAAGAAAAATTTTCTTTTTTCGTCGAAGCGATTCTTTAAATGTTGAAACGATTCTTTTAGATTGCAAACTTTTAGGTAAAAAGTTGGCTTTTGGAACTTGTTGATTCTTCCTCGTTTCGGTATTTTTACGGGCGAACGTAGACGAATGTAAGCTTAATGTGCAAACAAGAGTGAAAGAGAAACTCATTCTGCGATGATGATGAAAACGTTGTAATTTTTTTTGTGTGTTTATTTACTTCTCTCTTTTGTCATCTTCTTTTTCGGAATTATTAGTTGTAATGTACTCACTCCGTGTGTTTGTTTTTACACTACGTTGAGTTTGAGGTTTTGTAGATGAAAATCTCAAAGTCGGGAGTGATGATTCGTTGAGATTGATTTTGCTTCAATGAACAAGCCGAGTTACCTGACATCATCGAAAAACAACTTTATTAATAAAAAGTGAACTTTCTAGCTAAAATTACTTTCTTAGGATTTTATTTTGAAATAAATGTGTTACCGGCAATGTAATGAAATCCAGAATGAAAATAATCCAGTATTGCATAAAATGCCTAGCCTTTTTTTTTTGCAATGTATGAAATTAGCATTGAAATAATTACGGTTATGTTAGACTTAAATTTAGGTTTATTATTTTTTTTAGAGAAGATATTGTTAACATAAGCTAGACTAACCTTAAGTAACCTAAAACATTATATACCAAGAAATTATTTCATATTTTGCCAAAAGACGTTAGACATTCTATAAAATGTCTGTATTCTATACTTTGCCGGTATCAAAGTATAATATATTATTATTAGTAGTGAGATTTGATATATTACGCCACGAGAACAGATATTTAATACTAATCGTTCACATCGGGAAATGGAATGTTTGTATTACTCATATATTAGAATGGTACAATATTAATTTATACAGTTAAATTCAATTTGATTATTATTGCTTATCATTAGGCTGTTCGAAAAATAATGCAATTTTAATGTAGGCTTTCTGTATCATCACGATTTCAATGTATATTTTGAACGACATATTGTCACGAAATAAAATACGATGTGTTTGGTTGTTAAATTCCAGGTAATTAAGGTAGATACAAACATTTATGTACATATTGTATATTTATATATTTAACTTCGTATATGTATCATATTGATGCACGTGTCACTAAGCATTAACATGTTTACGATATACTGTATTAAACAACTTAGTGAAAAGAAACAATTCTTTTTATTACGTATTACATTTTAGGATGGTTAAATAAATGAACAGTAGTATATAGATTAAGCATATTGTGAGTAATGTTCCTTTATACTGAAACGTTTGATCTAGTATTGTAGAGTAGCTTGTAAAATTATTGTGCGTGTGTTTCTTGTGTTGGTTGTTTTTCTTTTGTATTGCGTTTCGACGGTTGGTTAGCTTCTCGCAATACTAAGGTGTAATGCAGGGCAGTGACATTTGAAACAGGACGAAGTGTTGTTACGCAGTAGGGCGACCTTAATTTGTAGCGTTCCGTGTAAGTGTGCATTATTAATGGAGCATGAGAGGGAGAAGCACAAATTGAATCACCAAACTCGATTCAACGGACATCGACAGACAGACGGACACGAAATGAGGATAAAGACTTTCAGACAAAGAGAGGAGACTAAACCTGAAGTCACACTGTGAACATAATGCTTTCTTAGACACTAATAGGTTCAAGATGTTTTATTATTTACGTGTAATTTTGTTATTATATATATATTTATATAACTTTAAGGAGTAATACTTCAGTTGTACTGTAAGTTAACTAAATTAAAATAACAATATTATTGAGCTGGTGGATGCCACTACAGTTCTCTATTAAAGATAAGAAAATGTCTCAGTCGGTTGAGCGTCTGGCTATAGATAGGGTTGGGGGTTCAAACCCAGAACATATCAAAATATTCAAAATTATACTTTTTCAATTAAAAATAGTAGTCTTGTGTTTTTAATTGTTTATAAATTTTGCTGTTTTGTAAAATTAATCACTTAAAAATTGATGATTTTAGGTTTTTTTGTGAAGTATCTTAAGTGGATCACACTATATAATATATTATTTATTCTAATTTTTATATTATTTTTTTTTCTAAAATGTACAAGTATATTATAAAGCTAACATTGAAGGCTGTCACTAAAGTTCTATACAAGGAAACTGTTAATCAAAGAAAATTACTCCGTGCGTTGAGAATCTGTCTGTAGATAAAGTGATCTGGGGTTCAAATCTAGTAATCGTTATATTAAAATATTCAAAATAATACTCATTAATTTAAAATAACATGTTTTTAATAACGTAAATTTTGAAAGTTTGTGTAATTTATCACATAAGAAATTGATATTTTGAAGGTTTTTGGTGAAACGTCTTAAGCGTATCACACTATATATTATGCAATTTAATTTCTATATTAATTTTTTTCTAAAATATACAAGTAAATTATAAAAAAACATTGATGGAGGCCATACAAGAAACCAGTATAAAATAAAATAACTCAGTGGGTTGAGCGTTTGGCTGAAGAAAGGGTGATCTGGGGTTCAAATCCAGTAATCATTATATTAAAATATTCAAAATTGTACTTTTTTCGATTAAAATACCAGCTTTATGTTTTTAACTTTTTATGCATTATGAACTTTTGTGAAATTAATTATCAAAGAAATTTAAATTGCGTTTTTTTTTGTGAAATGTCTTAAGCGGGTTACACTATTTATATATTATTCAATATAATTTTTATATTAAAAGATTTTTGTTTTAAAATGTATATTGGCAACTCCGGAACATGAACTTCGGTTTGTGACCCTGAGAGAGATTATTGCTCAGCTGACACGAGCAATAAATAACACCCAAAGTTTTATTTCCCAAAGTCAGCAATTTATATGCGTAATTTCGAATTCGATGCAAAAAAAAAATTTTTTTTGTGACTTTTGACTTTACTACATAGAACCGTTATTTACATTCTTCCCATTTCTAACAAAACTTTTTCCCACCCCTCAAAAAATTGTAAAAAATAAAACGAGAGCGAGAGAGAGAGAGTTGAAACTAAAGGTTGATTTTCCTGAATTTTGAAAGGAAGTGGTGTTGAAAAAAAAATGGGATAAAAGAAATAGTAAAAAAAGTCAACGAGGTTTGAGGAAGATGGGAAAGGGATGATGGGAAGGGGTTACAAAAAATAGGAAGAGAGAGAGATGACTTGAAAATCAAAGATGCAAGCTCGCTAGGAATTTGCCTTTCATTTTATTTTTCCAACTGGTAATAATCGGAGGCATAGAAAAATTTTCACACACACATACATGTGAATTTTTTTACCAGGAAAAAAGTGGGGGTAAAATGGGGGAAGAAAATGCGTGGGCGAGAATGACTTATCGACTTTTTTTTTTGGGTGAAAAAAAATATGAAAGGGTGGGTTAAGGGTACCAATCGCTCGAGGGTCGGGTACCACTCACGCCAAGTTCGTCCGGAATTAACCCATTTGTCAGAAGAAAATAGAGAACCCAACTGGCTGAGCAATTTTCACCCCAGCTTTTTCTTTCAAAGTAAAAAAAAATTGACACAGACCAACAGACAGACTGAATTATTTTTTTTGGTGGATGTATATATATACGGATTTTTCTATTGTCGTAAAACATTTGTGTCGTTTTTTTCTTCTATTTCTTATGGGTTTTTTCGAAAGTGTCCACTGGTTAACGTATTACGAATATTTCTTTGCTATGTAATTTAGAAAATGTTTTGAGTGGTCGAATGTATACATTTCGTAATCTATTATTACTTTCCGTGTTAAAGCACGCTATGATGAAATCTCATCCAACCATGAATGAATGGTGCAAAGCAACACACGTTTAAACACGGGGTTAAAACAATGTTGCTAATCGATACAAATCTAAATGCATTTTGTAGTAAGTAAATAATTGTTGAAACGATTGTCAACACTTCGAACAACTTGGAAAACATTGGACAACCTTTCAAACGAGGCGTGGTTTAATCAAATTTGAAAACTAGTTGAAACAAATACGTGAAATAATATTGTTGAGTTTGTGTTCGGTGTTCATTCGGATGGATTCATTAAAAATTGGATAAACTATGTGTTGTTAACTCTGACGACAATGACTAATTACTCATATGATTAATATGTAGTTAACTATACATAACATTTACATATATTTACAGCAATGTGTAATTAGATATAAAAAAATATACTGTATCGGTTTATGCATGTTTTCAAATCTGCATTGTTAAAGGGGACGTGATTGAAATTTGGAGGTACGAATTGTAATTTGTGGTTCAAAATTTTACTTTACGGATATGACGCTATTTCACTTATAACACGACACATTACAAGTATAACGTCATATTACGGATTGAAAATTAAAAATGACGTAATTTACGAACATGATACACCAATTCATGAATATGACTCGATTTTCAGAAAGCTCATACTACTCGTCAAACTTTTTCAATCAAATTCTTTCGATGCAACTGTGTATCTGATGTTTATCTAATCGCCTTAGGCAACTTTCGTTATAGGAGGAATCCGTAAGGTTTCCAATTTTTGTTTGTCTATAGCACGTTTTCACTTTTTTTTATAATAATGTATATATTTAACTAGATACACAAAAATAAACCAATAAAAAATGTACACACATCCAGGCACGTTTTAGTGATTTTGTTGTGTTTTGCTGTTTGAACTGAAGCACGAAAACACAACCGGACGTTTGTACTTGTATGACGTCAGAAAAACAGTTGGAATCGATGGAATTTGATTGAAAATGTTTGACATGGTAAAACAGGCTTAACTTTACCGTCGTTTCAGGATTTCATGTCGTTTCATGAAATCCTGGGGCCTTTCATGAAACGGCCCCAGGATTTCAAAACGACCTCAGGAATCTTGGGGCTTTTCATGAAATCATGGGGCCTTTCTTTTCAGTCGTTACAGTCTTTTTCTCCATATTGACAGGATATCTATTACTTCGAATTTAAATCGCCTACATTCACGTATTTCATGATGGCTATTAAAGAATTGTTGGATATCATGGAAATGATGATTAAAGTGTCGGAATGCTGAAGTAAGAGATCTGAGGCGTTGTATTTTTATAATAGTTTGAAAAGTAGGTATTAGGTTTTGTTGGCAGAAGTTTGTGATAGAATGGGTAGATGAAAGTTTGAATGCTGTTCTTAGACACCTATTATATGTGACTTGAACCCTATCAAGTTCAATCCTTGTTGTGTCACTTCATATGACTATCTGGTAACTTATAATTGGTATGATAGTGGTCATAATGAAGGTTTTGATCTCATAAAAATTAATGATTTTTGAGATCCGTTTAGGTAAAAACACTTTCTGGTTCAATCTTTTATTAATAGTATTAATTTGGGGTGCAAAGGATAGTACATTATCGAAAACTATACCAAGGATGGTCATGGTTTGTAGTCCATTTGAGTGTTTGGCAATAGTAATAGTTTGTGTTTTATCTGGGTTTAATTGCATTTGTCTATGAGCATACCAATTTTTCATAATAGTAATATCATGTTCAATGATCGGTTCAACTAATTGTCTATCAGAAGGTAATGATATATACGTTAACAGGTTATCATCCACATAGCTACGTATGAGCGCGTGGAATGGGAGATCAAAGATACGGTTTATAACTATATTAAAAAAAAGGCATAGCCATTTTTGAGCCTTGTATGACACCTCTATCTTACTGAAATTGTGTAGTATTTAAGGTAGTATGTATTTGATTAGTTCTATCATTAATATAGTTTGAGATAAGCTTAATGTCATTATCTCTAATAGGTAAGGTGGTGCATTCCTTTACAATATAATGTCGGGGTATGGTGTCAAATGCCTTGGATAGGTCAGTTTTTACAATAATATAGCAAGAATTATTGTCTATTGTTTTAAGGATGTCATGATACAGTTCCATAAAGAGGGTATTAGTGGAGGAACCAAGTTTTCCTCCATACTGATTTGGGCTTATGTTCGAGATAATATTATCTTTGATCTCTTTAAACACACAGTCATCGATAATTTCACTTGGGCTAAGAAGTGCTATTGGTCTATAGTTTTTTTTAGTTATTAGTAGGTCTCTTTTTATGTATGGGTTTTATGGTAGCTGTTTTCCATTGTTGAGGATATTCACAAGTTATTTTAATATGATTTAGCAAGATCTTTAAGATATTGCACTATAGTATTAGGAAAGTGTTTAATGCATTCACCCGTAATAAGATCTTGAGGTACAGTATTCTGAGTTTTAGCATTACTAATAAAGATTATTATGTCCTCTGTAGTCAGTGAACTGATCTCTTTATACTGGTTGTTTATTATGGGGTCCAGCTGAATGTTGGTATGAAGGGGCATAGAGGTTTGATGTTTTTCTATAGGGGTGTTCAGAGGATTATCTATCCATTGTAAATAGTCTTTCCTATTTATATAAGGAAAACGATCATTATTGGTCATAGTTTCATTCTTAATGAAACTATAGTCTATAGTCTTTTATTATTCGTATTATCTATAATAGATTGCCTCTTAGATTTTTCAAATTGCCTGTTTGAAGTGCTTATTGACCTCATTATATTGCTGTTTAGTACATTTATTATGAATCAATTCAATATATTTATTTTTCTTCATTTCCCATATACTGTACGAGTCAAATTAGGATTCCACCAATTCTTTCCCATATTAGTTGTACATTAGTTGTACAATGTACATTAGTACATTAGTTGTAAATTAGTTCCCATAGTAGTTTTAATTTGTCCAGTGCACATACAGGTGATGCCAAAGTCAATACATTGGTATTTCATACGTATGGATACAATTTTGGAACGTTTTAAATTTTGTATAACTAAATGTTTGTGTGTTAAGTTTAAGTAAAATATATCGCTATGGATATTTAGAACACCCTGTATAGTATACCAGTATATTATTAGCATACACTTTAAAATTGTTTCCTTTCTAGTAGTGTATATAGGAACTAACTGCTTTATTCACTCGATTTAATTTGTCAAATGTCCATTATTTGATGTCAAACAGAAAATTTGTGTAGGGATGAAACGTATCATCCTGTAGGGTGTAGGGTGATAACAGAAGAAAAAAAATTCGTTTTCTTTATTCTTTCGAAGGGTACCTTCGCCTTTTTGGTCATTGTGCACAATGTGCTCTTCGCTCCATTTCTTCACTCGAGTGTGTTTAGCCACCAACCTTGAGGCTGTCTAAGCTCACAGCAGATACGATTTAACTTTCCACCCGATTTCCCTTCTCGCGAGATTATTCGATGAGGGCGAGAAACCCTCTTGTGACGTCACACTGAATTTACCGTTTCTACTTTTTAGAGATGACCAGATATTTGAAACGCGTTACATTGTTTGCAGTGCCGTATATATTCTTTTCTAAAAATGATTAAATTATAAAAAAATCGAATGTATGAAATAATTTATACGTTAAAGGCTAAATTCGTTTTTTATTAGGAAATTGTAAGTTACATTAAAAAGTGGTGTAATGAAAATTTGGGTGCGAAACAAGGGTGCGAGATGGGTGTGTGTTTTTTTCGGGATGGGGTTTGTATTTTTGTTGTAAGGTAGGATTAATAAGGTCGAAAGGGTATTTGACAAATGGGAAGTTTATTTGCCAAAAGTCAACTTTAATTTTCATGTGGGGGATTAGGGTATTCTGGGCGATGATTACACCGCAGTGTTGGTGTTTAATCCCTTCGCGATTAACAATTTACATATTGCGAACTTAACTTTGGCGGTGTTAATTGATCACGTGATTTTTTTTTAAACGTCGGAACCTACCGAATTAAAATTTTATACGGGCAAAAATTTAACCGAACACGCCTATACAGGGTGACGCAAAAACATACATTTGACGATTCTTGTTGTTAATGCATTGAAATATGATGTTATGCAGCGTTCGACTATTGCTTTTTTCAATATTTTTATATATTCTCATATACAAGTTCAATATATTTATAATTTTTGTATATGTATATAATTTTCATACATGTATATATTTTTTGATGATTTTTTATATTTTTATATATTTGAACATCAATATATAATTTTTTACTGAAACCTCGTGGTGGGTGATGATTTTGGTCGTTAGAAATGACTAAAAAAATGAAGCAATATTTTTTGGTCACGAGATGTTCTCTGTATAGGAAAGGGGACACTATGTTAGCAATGCCTGTCACGTCAGTTTTCGTTTGCAATATCCATTTCTTTTATTTTCGAGGTTTGGGTTTCCAATTTTTCTCGCATGATGGTGTTCGAATGCCATTGGAATTACACGGAAGTGGGTGCGTTTGTGTGTGAACGAGATTGGAAAAGTAGTATTAGTTGCAGAATCAGTATTAACTCCACCAAACCGAGTATTACGTCCAGAAATAGGATTCTCACCAATCTTCTTTTTTGTTCTTTTTTTTTTTGTTGAGGGTTGGTAAGATTTATTTTCTTAACTCAGGTTGTGTTTCACCCTGTACATTACTCGGCACTAGGTGTATAGTGCTATTTGGGTGGTGATGCGATTTTGTTTACAAAACGTATCTACAATTTATGGACAAACTTGGGTAGTTGTATAGATTGGATCACCCTGTATTATTCATGATGGTCAGATCTACATATAGTTTCCGTTGTTCTGTTGTTTTTCTGAATATGTATTAATTTTACATATTTATGCCATTAGACGCATTTATACTAATTTTTCAGGCAAATATTGTACGAGTCTGTTTATCAAAAACATGGTATTTTGTTTATTATAAAAAATATTCCATTCGTCCAAGTTTGATGCAACAAAATGTTCCATGAAACCAGCTGATGTTAAAAATTTCAGCTTTTTAGGTCATTGAAAAACTACCAAGTGATTAGTGTGGAGGGCACATTTTTCTCATTTTTCATTCTGAAATTGAGGATTTAGACATTTTATCAGAAATTTATCACGACCCATCAAAAATCTTTCGCGACCCAAAGTTGGGAACCGACCTTCTTGCCGAATAAAGACAAAATTGGATAGAAATGATTGTCAAAACTGTTCAGATATCATTCTGAACAATTGTTTAATAATAAAAATATGCCGTTAGAACAAGACTGTCATTAAATTGAGTGACAAGATGAACGCAACTCTTGTATATTAGAAATGTGATACATGATCATTTGAAATTGAACCGCTAAAGCTAATATTGATTTGTTCGGTTCAGTGATACTTTAGTGTGTGTGTGTGTGTATGTATG